>CAUJNA010003329.1:0-35000 GCA_963377175.1 Effrenium voratum
CTCTGTCTTACCTCCAAAGTGCTTTTTGGATCCATTGAATTCTGACAACCTACTTCGACCAAGTTCCGCGTCTACACCTGGCCATGTGTGTGTGTGTATGTGCATCGCAACAGAAGTTATGCCACTGGCAACGGGATTGCACAATTGGGCATCCGCCACGTCATTGAAACGGGGACAGCTGGGAGGTCAGCATGTCCAGTAGCCTACGTTCAATTTGGGCAGCAGACTAGCTCACTGCATTTTGCCTCTAAGACGGTTCCAGCCGTCCAAGTTTCCTGCCCATTGAGGATCGGCTCCACGCACGTTGCGCACCATGTTTGCTCTGCCATTCCGTTCTACAAGGCAACAGGGGTCGGTGTCCGGAAGAGTCCCCAAGTTTGAAAACGCCGAAAGGGGCCCTTTCGGCCGCTGAATTGAAGGTCCAGTTGTGGGAGTTGCTGGCAGTCGGCATCTTGCGTTGTCTTAGAGTGGATCTTGAGTCAGGTCTTGTAGATCTGCCGAAAGTCCTACCTGTGGAAGATACCGTCACGGGGGGATGGCAGAAGCCGATGAGGTTTGGCTTGCACCCCCGCCCGTTGTAGTTTCCTTGTTTGCAGAAGCTTTTCGTCAGGTCCCAATGGAAAGGGCTCATTTGTTGTTTCGGCTGCAATGGGCTGATAAAACAGACAAGTGGGTTCGCCTTAGGAATACTGTGCCACTTCGTGCTTGTTGGCGTGACTGGAGTTGGTGACTTGGGGGCCTCCGCTGTCTCCCTCCCTTTAAACTCCGACAAACAACTTGAATGCTACTAGGTTTGATCTTCAACCTTCACTTTTTGGTTAAGTGTTTGTCTTCCCTCAACCTACAACAAGTTGAACTGTTCTTGAGGCATCCCTGTTGGGGAGAGGTTGCAACCTGAAACTTTGCCAGCACAAGGGCGTCCTTTGGTTTCCTTGTGGCACCTTCAAATTGGGGGGGGGTTGCCAGGGAGTCCGCTCGTGTTGGGTTTCTGTTCTGGGACTTTATTGATGCGAGGGAAACCACAAAAAATGGTGACGAGGCAGTCTTACGCCATGGCACAAACATGACGTAGTGATGAGTGTATCGGGCCTTTGCAAAGGGCGGCCTTGCAAGTGGCGGAGGTGAATGTGCTAGCTCAGACTCCCCTTCAAGAACAAGGGCATGATTGACTGGGTTGTTTAACATCAGTCCAGCCCTGAACCCAAGCGGATTCGCCGTCAGGACTAGGGATCTTCTTCGCTTCATTTGTTGGTTCGCTCGTTTGTTTCTCAATTGCGCGGGCTCAAATTGGTTTCCGCCCCAAAAACGAAAGCTGCTTCAGGTTTGGTCGATTCCCGTTCCGCCAGGCAAGAAAGGCCACCGAGGCTCTCAAGGAGCGATTCAGTCGGCCATGGACAGGGGGTCCCAATGGCGAACAAAGGGGAACGCTCTTTTTGGATGGTTCAAAGGTCAGAACGCCCAAAAGCCCATGTCCATGTATTTTTGTTGGTTGGGACAGATATTATTTGGAGAAGCACGCAAACAGTGGGCAGCTTCTGTGTGTCCTTTGAATCTCCAGCCAAAAACCATGGGGGGGGGGTCCTTCTCCTTTGAGATGTGACTGCTCGTTTCAGGGGTCGCCTTGTCCAACAAGTCTCACCTTGCACCCCTTACACCCCTTGCCATGTCGTGAGAGCTTTGAAGAGTGACCCCAGTGAGGGTCCCTCTTTGTCAACCCTTCATCAGGGACCCCTGCATTTTCATGTTGAGTCTCTTCGCGGCTGAACGTTGAGATGTATGAGCATGGCTCTTGTGCGCTGACAGTATTGACTTTGTTCCCGAACCTCAAGCATGGAGCCCAGCACAAACTGATCTTTTTTCGAGGAGGTTGTCCTCCTACCCGCCCCCCCCCCAAAAGGGTCCCGGGGTCTCGAATCTTCAGAGAAGGAGCGACCTCTCTGCTCTCTCGCGGACTTCGCCAGGAGAAGTTCCCGAACTTCTACCTCTACGACCCGACCCCGGTTCACAAGGCCGGGGGGTTCGATCAGGTTGCCTCAGGTCAACCTTGAAATTGCCAGGTGTCTTTCGCAAAAAAGATGGCCAAACAAGTTCGAAGCTTGTCCGAGTCGAAGTGGCGCTCCCAGATCAGTCCACTCCAAGTGACCTACCCGCACAGTTTGGGCCAGGGAAATCCAGGGAGCCTTTGAGACATGACCGAGTTTGGTTTGTGTGTTGCCCGGATTAAAACTGGTTTTGGGTCTTCTGACATTTGGTGTGGGTGCCTTTTCCGGGTCATGAGGCTTGCTAATCTAAGCTTTGATTCTGCGGGTGTATTGAAACTAGGATGGTTGCTTTCAGGAACCCTGTGTGCCACATTGCGGGAGAGCTGACACAGTGTGGCTTCCTCCTGATCTGATATATTCAGTGCTCTCTTTGGAGTTCTTGTAAAGGCGAAACCCATATACCCCCCGTTTGCTTTGACGCCGCAGCGTTTGTTTCTGTTGTTTATGGAGAAAACCCTAGGGTTGCCCAACCTGGAGACGCCAACAAAGTGTTTCTTGGCCCCTTTACCTCGCAGGGTTGCGTTTTTTATGATCGGCCTGCCCATGTCCAGGCCCTCTGGCGAGTGTCCTCCCGCTGCACTGCCGTGCAGAAGGCGAGGATGTTGTTTGAGTTTGTGGTCCGTTGGGGCTTGCGGCTTTGGGGACTCCATAATACTTGCAGACACTCATGTGCTCATGTCCATGAGATAGGGCATGTGTGTGTGTGTCATATTCTGTGCAGAGCCGCCAGAGTTTTGCTGGGATTCGCCATTGACCCCCCGTCGCGGTCTAGAATCGGTTGTCCCACATAGGCAACCACATGCTACTGTCTTCCCCTTTTGTTCCTTCTTTTACATAGCTAGCTAGCAACCAGCAAGCCAGCCAGCAACCAACCAAACAAACACGGGCGCGTAAGCAAAACATGATGCCGTTGAACCAGTGGGCGAACGTACCGGCGGGGTAGGCAGGCAAGCGATTAGAAACTAACCAACGTGAACCAATCCTTGTACATAGGAAGATCAGGCCCGGGAAACAAGGCACAACACCAACCATTCATACCGGATGACGGGTAGAACGTGTCCCAAACCTGGGCGCAGGGCAGGAGACGTTGCCAAACTGGCAGCAGAAGTGGCTGAAGGGGCCACTGAAGCTTGGCTTTGATTGAATCTCAACTTTCCATTGAGTGGCACCGTTTCTGATGTTAACATGGCCTCCCAGAAGCACTTCGGGCCTGATGGACGGAGATAGTAGTATCACGGACGCACAGCGCCCAAGAGTTGCTTCATGGGGCGAGCCCAACGCAGGTGCTGTAGATCAGTTTCTTGCTCCCTGAGTTCCTGGACTTGAAACTGTTGGGGAAGTCCGTTTTAGCGCAACGACTGCATGTGCTCCTGTAGGGTTCATCGCCAAGCACATTTTGCTGAGAACGGAGAAGTGGAGGGATTGGGTAATCATGATTTAACAATGACAGTCTCTAAGCTATTCCCAAAATGGTTGGATTACCGTTGGCTTTCCCTTCAAATGATGCCACAAGGCAGCACCATCCAAACAGATACGCCCTGATGAATACTACCCTGCAAAGGAGCGTGGCTTGCACAGAAAGGCGGTCCCCAAAAAAGAGATTTCTCCACAAATGGTTTGTTGGGTTGCGTATTAATTTGTCGGGGGTACTGGCAGAGCCCTTGGTATCTTATACTTGGACGCGAGTCTCACTTATGAAAGCTCTGGTATGGGTCCCAGAAGACATCCTACAATTGAACAGATAGTCTGTCATTGAGCGATTAGTATTGACTCAGACCCATAGAAGCCCATAAACGTGATTTTCCCCGCAGTGTTCGCTAAACTCCAACTACCATAAGCAGCTTGATTTGAAATTATATCACAATATCTCCATCATCCACCTGCCACTTAACCTTTTTCTTTCGGACATACTTAACAAACATAAGCATGGATGTATGTTTGATATGGTTTATGATGCCTAGTTGGACGACTGGTAGTCGATCAATGATGATCATCTTAAACATAGTTGGGAAGATCATTCGTAGCTATGTCATAGTTTGGAAAAGAGAGATGTGTTCATGATATGGTTGATAGTCAATAGTTGGGTTCCATCATCAACCTACCTGCTAAGCTAGTTATTCATCCAATGAGTTCATTGTAAGTAGGAACACAATGGGAAATTGATTTATGGTTGTTCCCCAAGGGTTTTTCCAAGAAACAACCTAATATTAAGCCAGGTTGCTTTGTCTCAATCATCAATTTTGGTTCTTCCCACCATCCTCGAAGAGCATTGGCTTTCGCGACAGTAGGCTGAACGTCTGAACCCAGAATATTATGAGCCCCGGTATGACCCCCTTGTTCTTCATCGCTTATTGGCAGCAAATCGTGTCATCATGCGAACCCCATTGCCAAGGGGGCCCCAATTGGCTATGGGCGCATAGGCTCATAGGGTGCAATCAGCCTTTGAGCCAGGCAGAGGGCAACAACGGCATGTACATCTTCACCTGAAGCGCCAAAAAAAGACGGTGATGCCAAGTGCAAGCATTTTTTGTCTCAAGGTGCAGTCTGTGCAGCAAACAGCTTGGTTTGGGCAGAGATGTTTGTGTCCTCCTGGTTTTTTGACTCGAGTTGCTGAGTACTTAGTTGTGAATGGGGCTTCTTTTGTTAGCTGCGATCTGCTGCAAGTTTGTTGCTTTCACAGATGGTTTTCCAAAGTAATCCACCTGCGGCACAGGTTTCAGAGAACCACTGTCAGCCGCTGGCACATATTGTTCAATTCGTCTGAAAGCAGATTTTTCGCCTTTGGCTCTTTGAAGGGGCCAGTTGCACGGCTCTTGAGATGGCGTCCCTTGTGGGAGGGCCAGTGCGGCGTTGGTAAGAAGTTAACCAGCCTGCCGCCGCGACCTGATCGCCCGATCGCCCGCCAGGCCTTAGGTTCTGGCATGGGTGGCTGAGGCATGCCATTTTCATAGTACCATGGCCCGGCAAGTGTGCTGGAGAGTTTATACATCTCGCAGACACCAGGCAGTGGCTTTAACCCCTCCTTTTTCCAGAGCCTGCATTAGGCAAGCATTGTTCCTGCCCTCAAATGCAGTGGGGCCGCCTAAAAACGCCCCGCTGTATTAATGGGCGTTTGTCGCATCCTGAGGCAACCCAAATAGCGCTGCCACTTCGGGAATCGCCAAAAGAAATGGCAGATCGCGACGAGTGAGTCAATCGAAAGAAATGGCGGCCCAGGCCCAGGTCCGGAACACGCCCCAGGCCCACGCGCTATCCAGACCTCATTCCCAAGGTCCATGTCACCTGAAGCAATTTCAGTCCAGTCAGACTTCGGAACCCTAAACCCTAAACCCTAAACTCTTTCTACATTTTGCTTCTAAGGCTCCTTATAAAGCTCCTTATAAAGCTCCTTATAAAGCTCCTTATAAAGCTCCTTATAAAGCTCCTTACAAGGCTCCTCAGCAAAATGTAGAAATTGTAAAACCCTCCAAGCCAAGGGTTGCAGGGTTTTACTTTTTCTGTATTTTGCTTCTAAAGCTCCCCATAAAGCTCCTTATAAAGCTCCTTACAAGAGGGGGAGAGTCTAAGTTCCGGAATGATCCGAAGCCGGACGACAGAGCACCGTTCTGGATGCCCATGACCCACATGATGCGCGTGATGACCGTGCCCCTGTTGCACTGTGATTCTAGTCGCTGCCATGGCAAACAGCTGGATGTTGTATTTTTCTGCACTGCTCCGGTACCAAATTGGTAGGGGCTTCTGGGCTCAAAATGCATCGACTGGACCTCCAGGAACTGTCAGCTTCAATTCGCGCAGATTTGTCGGTTAGCAGGCATCAGGTCAAGCTCCGCTGGTCCTTTTCTCCGCGCCTCATCGTTGCAATAAAGGCCTGCGTGGCGGGGGGGGGGGGGAATGACACGCACACCAGTCATTGACTTTTACTGGGGAGGCTCTATTGCTGTTGGCAGGTTTGCCTTTTTGTTGGTTTCGTTTGGTTGTTTGCCAAGAAAACGCGTTGTGGTGCTAGCGTAGCAAGGGCTGGACAGATCCTGCAGGTTGGGTTGGAAGAGATTCTCTCTCTTCATTGGTGAAAGAAATATGCTTGCTACGAAATCTTTACTTTAGAGCCTCCGGCTCAGTCCGCCGACATTGTCCTCTCCCTTTTCTCCTTCTTCCTCTCTTCCTTGTCTCCCTTGTGTGTTCTGTCGTCCTCTCTCCCTCCCTCTGCTCCCATCCTCCCCATCCCCCCAAGCCTCTCTCTCCCCAATCTCCCTCTCTTGTATGTATGCATGCATGTACATAAGTATGTATGTATGCATGCATGTATGTATGTATGTATGTATGTATGTATGTATGTATGTATGTATGTATGTATGTATATATGTATATATGTATGTATGTATGTATGTATGTATGTATGTATGTATGTATGTATGTATGTATGTATGTATGTATGTATGTATGTATGTATGTATGTATGTATGTATGTATGTATGTATGTATGTATGTAATGTATGTATGTATGTATGTATGTATGTATGTATGTATGTATGTATGTATGTATGTATGTATGTATGTATGTATGTAATGTAAGCAAGTAAGTAAGTAAGTACGTAAGTAAGTATGTATGTATGTAATGTAATGTAATGTAATGTAATGTAATGTAATGTAATGTAATGTAATGTAATGTAATGTAATGTAAATGTAATGTAAATGTAATGTAAATGTAATGTAATGTAATGTAATGTAATGTAATGTAATGTAATGTAATGTAATGTAATGTAATGTAATGTAATGTAATGTAATGTAATGTAATGTAATGTAATGTAATGTAATGTAATGTAATGTAATGTAATGTATGTAATGTATTGTAACGTACTGTAGTTATGTATGCATGCATGTTTGTATGTATGTATGTATGTATGTATGTATGTATGTATGTAATGGTATGTATGTATGTATGTATGTATGTATGTATGTATGTATGTATGTAATGTATGTATGTATGTATGTATGTACGTATGTATGTATGTATGTATGTATGTATGTATGTATGTATGTATGTAATGTATGTATGTATGTATGTATGTATGTATGTATGTATGTATGTAATGCATGTATGTATGTATGTATGTATGTATGGATGTACGTATGTATGTATGTGTGTATGTAATGTAATGTAATGTAATGTAATGTAATGTAATGTAATGTAATATAATGTAATGTAATGTAATGTATGTATGTATGTATGTATGTATGTATGTATGTAATGTATGTATGTATGTATGTATGTATGTATGTATGTAATGTATGTATGTAATGTATGTATGTATGTATGTATGTATGTATGTATGTATGTATGTATGTATGTATGTATGTATGTATGTATGTATGTATGTATGTATGTAATGTATGTATGTATGTATGTAATGTATGTATGTATGTATGTATGTATGTATGTATGTATGTCATGTCATGTCATTTCATGTAATGTAATGTAATGTAATGTAATGTAATGTAATGTATGTACGCATGTATGTATGTACGTATGTATGTAATGTAATGTAATGTAATGTATTGTAATGTAATGTAATGTAATGTAATGTAATGTAATGTACGTATGTATGTAATGTATGTATGTATGTATGTATGTATGTATGTATGTATGTAATGTATGTATGTATGTATGTATGTATGTATGTATGTATGTATGTATGTATGTATGTATGTATGTATGTATGTATGTAATGTATGTATGTATGTATGTATGTATGTATGTATGTATGTATGTATGCATGTAATGTAATGTAATGTAATGTAATGTAATGTAATGTAATGTAATGTAATGTAATGTAATGTATATATGTAATGTATGTATGTATGTATGTATGTATGTATGTATGTATGTATGTATGTATGTATGTATGTATGTATGTATGTATGTATGTAATGTATGTATGTATGTATGTATGTATGTATGTATGTATGTATGTATGTATGTATGTATGTATGTATGTATGTATGTATGTATGTATGTATGTTATTTATGTAATGTATGTATGTATGTATGTATGTATGTATGTATGTATGTATGTATGTATGTATGTATGTATGTATGTATGTATGTATGTATGTATGTATGTATGTATGTATGTATGTATGTATGTATGTATGTATGTATGTATGTATGTATGTAATGTACGTAATGTATGTATGTATGTATGTATGTATGTATGTATGTATGTATGTATGTATGTATGTATGTAATGTATGTATGTATGTATGTATGTATGTATGTATGTATGTATGTATGTATGTATGTATGTATGTATGTATGTATGTATGTATGTATGTATGTATGTATGCATGTATGTATGTATGTATGTATGTATGTATGTATGTATGTATGTATGTATGTATGTATGTATGTATGTATGTATGTATGTATGTATGTATGTATGTATGTATGTATGTATGTATGTATGTATGTATGTATGTATGTATATGAGTTAGCATCAAAATTACCGTCATGTACTTTATATGGGGGTGTTTCATGCACGTATTGTGTTTGCGTTGTTGCTCGAAAAACGATACGGGACGTCCAAAAAAACGATACCCCTTCAGCAAGTTGGCATTGGTTGCAAACAAAAATGTCTTGTTAGTTTGTGTGTTCTCCTAGAGCATGTGTTTATTTGCTTGGTCGAGACTTGCAACTAGGCCCTTCCTCTGCAAGGGTTGCAGGAGGGGGATCAAAAGGGAACTTCACATTTGGAGCACCAGCTGGCTTGTGACAAGACACGTGTGGCAAAAACAAGCTGTGCTTGAACGGGGCGAACGTTTCTAGCATGTGTCCACCACATTGCAGGGGTAACTGCCGGCCAGCAAAAAGCATTACGAGTTGTAGTTGGGCAAAAGTCTTTCTTGCAGCGTTTGCATTTTTGAAGGGGATGTAAAAGTAGTTCTCCGTTCAGTCAAGGAAGTTTAGAAGGGGTGCAACTGTAGTTCTCCGTTTGGTCAACGAAGTTCAGAAGGAACTTGCGCAACACTGGAACTAAATGAGCGAGCTCTTTCGAAGAATGCGTGCATCTGCACTCTGCGCATGAAAAAGCTACGAAAAAGGCTAGAAAGCGCGAGAGCTGGAGGGTGGAGCGTCCATAGACGGAAACCAAGACGCATTATGCATTCTGAGGATGTCCCGCTGGCTTGCCCTTTTGCTGGCCACGCAAGGTGCTTGGGAGGTTACCTTTCTTCGGCCGCAAGCAAACTGCAGGACTGCATTTTGCACGCTCCAGCGCTTCTCTGAGGCTCCTTAGAGCGGAAGTAAGACAGTTGTCAAACAGCGCCGCTTCGAGAAAAGACCGACCACCAAAACGATACCCCAAAACGATACCCCGACGATACCCCCGCAATGGGGCAGGATGCTAAATGTCGGGGGTGGCCCACCTGACACCAAAGCGCTACCCCTGCAGTTACGAGGAGACACACATTTGGGGGTGGCTTGTGAAAGAACTGCAATGCTGGAGAGCAAGGATTGTAATGCCAGGAATTGCCAGGCAGCCTCGCAGCCGTGCAGCCACAAACCGGCGGCGCTGGGCTGACACAGGAAGAATCACGATGGGTTGAGGAGTAGAGAGAGCTGCCTCGGCTCCAAAGGCTGAGCCGAACAGCGCGGAAAAGCAATTGTCAAGGTGGTCGCGAAGAGTGCCCGCGAGAAGGTGAAGAAGACCACCGCGGTGAGGAAGCCAGCCTCGCGGCTCCATCGCCGGCGGTGCCGCGGGGGCGTGACAAGCATCTTTGGACGCAGCCTCGTCCTTTCTCCCCAAGCGGCTGCACGTGTGCCCTGGGTGTGAAGCGAACAACCCCAGCTCCAGCAGCCAAGCGGGTGAGGAACTACATTGACGCAACACTGCGTGAGCTTGCTGGCACGCCGACTTGAGGAGGCAACGAGATGAGAGAAAGCGTGGCGGACCGAGCAAGGGGGGAGAGCTGATTGAGAAGAGGTGCAAAGCTAGGCAAAAGCAGCGGCGCAACAGCCGTTGGAGGAGGACTCTGTGTCAAGCGCAAGTTCCTCCTCCTCAAGTCTGAGGGGGACTAAAAGGAATCTGCGGCCCGTGGTGTGAGTTGCTTTGCTTGCAGGGATTGCGCTTTGGCCGCCGTGTGGCTTTATACCGGGGAACGCCCGCTTGTGGGAGCTGCCATTCCGTTGCTGTTTCGTTGGCGCTGTCCCCGCAAAGAATCGTTTGGTAGCAAGCACGGGGGCAGGGATGTGTCCCGTATCCACGGCCTGCAAAACGATACGGGACGTCCTTTTTAAGCAAAACCTGCAAAACGATACGGGACGTCCTAACACCAAATGAATACACCCCAGACAAGTAATTTTGACGCTGTCTCATGTATGTAATGTAATGTAATGTAATGTAATGTAAGTAAGTAAGTATGTATGTATGTATGTATGTAATGTATGTATGTATGTATGTATGTATGTAATGTATGTATGTATGTATGTGTGTAATGTAATGTAATGTAATGTAATGTAATGTAATGTATGTATGTATGTATGTATGTATGTATGTATGTATGTATGTATGTATGTATGTATGTATGTATGTATGTATGTATGTATGTATGGTTGTATGTATGTATGTATGTATGTATGTATGTATGTATGTATGTATGTATGTAATGTATGTATGTATGTATGTATGTATGTATGTATGTATGTATGTAATGTAATGTATGTATGTATGTATGTATGTATGTATGTATGTATGTATGTATGTATGTATGTATGTATGTAATGAATGTATGTATGTATGTATGTATGTATGTATGTATGTAATGTAATGTAATGTAATGTAATGTATGTATGTATGTATGTATGTATGTATGTATGTATGTATGTATGTATGTATGTATGTATGTATGTATGTATGTATGTATGTATGTAATGTATGTAATGTATGTAATGTATGTAATGTATGTATGCATGTATGCATGTATGTATGTATGTATGTATGTATTAATGTAATATAATGTAATGTAATGTAGGTAGGTAGGTAGATATGTATGTAATGTATGTATGCATGTATGTATGTATGCATGCATGCATTTATGCATGTATGCATTTCCCGCAAAAAAACGCGGTTTTTGTAGTGTTTTCGCAAAGAGGACGTTTAAAAACATTGAGGTTTTCCAGATTTTCGGCAAAAGGATGTAGGAAGCCTAAATTAGCAAAAAAACCGGCAGGGGGAATTGAGCCTGGGACTTTTGTTTTGCAACACCGGCTCCCCGAAGACTACGTTTAGTGGAACGTCATCAAATTGCTGCGAGGTACATGGGAGACCCCTCCCCCCCCCCCCCCAAAAAACCTATGTAATAGACGTCGGGGGGGGGGGGTTATCCTTTATTCTCTAGTAAGTATTCGACACGCCGAGTAATGTCGGCGGATTTAACTTATTGAATATGTTTTGTTGTTTAATAAATAATTAGAGATTTAGAGAAAGGGAAATTATAAGATAGATAGAAATAGGTAGGTTGGATAGATAGATAAAGAAGAAAGATAGGTGGATAGATAATTTAAAAATGAATGAAACAATAATATAGATTTAAATAGAAAGAAAAAATATAAATAGAATAATTAGATAGATAGATACATTTCTCTATTTAGTTATTGAGGTTAAAAGAGATATGATATTTAAAAAAGATATTTTATTTATTGATGGATAAAAATTAGCTCGGGATATTTGTTTTCTTGAAAATTATGTTATTTATTATTTTTGGTATATTTTGTCGAATAAAACATTTAGCTTAATAAATATAAATTCGGGATATATATTTATTTGCACGAAATTCTTTGGATATAAAAGGAATTAAATTAATTAATAATTATAATATGATATTGAATCTTGATTTTTATTTATTTTGAAAAGATTATTAACGATTTTTAATATATTGATTTGAATATATTTTTATAGCTAATATAACAAATTATTTTGGTTTGTAATTATATTTATGGAGCTTAAACCTAATTATTTTTTGATAAATTAGATGGATTTTACTAATATTTTTTATTAAGCTGAATTAATATTTAATTTTATGAAATAAATAAAGGAGTTCTCTCGCTTGGCTTTGCAGATTACGGAGATGTTATGCGGCGACTTGTCGAACTTTCTCGGGCGAAACCGAGGTTTGGGAATTCGACCTGTACCTGTTATTCCATAATGCCTAAAAAATGTGGGTTCCGAAACAAAACCTGGATTTTAGAAGGGAAACCTGGGCTTTAAAAAACATGGGAAATACGGTTGTGTATTGCATTTATACGATTTTATAAGGAATTTATACGAATTTTAGGAAATAAAATTAGGTTCCTTAATCGAAAACCTGGTTTTCGATAAGTAGTACGTGCAAAACCTGGTTTTTGCTGCGCACCCCTTTTTTTTATAGGTTCGTTGCCTGTGATGTCACCCTTTTGCATGGTTTAAAGGGAAGCAATTAAGAAATTACCCAGGTAGTTATTTTCTCAATTGCGTTTTTTATATGGGGAGTTGAATTGGATGGCTTGCAACGGACACATACATATACATATCCAACATACTGGTGATTCTGATATCATCATACATTAGGAATATGGGTCATCCGGGTTTCCTGGAATCGATTTCATGGCCATTGGCCCACATGAAAGGCAGTTAACTGAAGGCTAAGGGTTCCAGGCGCGAAGGGGCCGAATGGTTATATTTACGACGAATAAATATATTTGTCTTGATTTTGTTTTTTGTACAAATTGTTGTTGCTTCGCACGGCCCGGAAGGCTCCGCTTTTTTGTTATTTTCGAGGGAATTTTGATTATTTTGTTTAGAGTTTTCATAGCATAATTTGGCCAAATTGTCCCGAATTTTGGGTCGTTTCCGAAAATAGAATTTGGTGGTTTTCTTGAGGAAATTTGGGAATTTGTTCGAATCGAATTTTATCGAAAATTTCGTGCTGGGTATGTTTGTGTCTTTGCCTCGCAGTCTGTTTTTCGTGGGTCCGTATTTATTTTATGATGTTTATATATCTCTGTATATTTTATTTTGCTTTTTTTTTGGTATTTGGGTTTCTTTGTTTCTATTTGTTGTTGAGTGTTTCTTTGTTTCTCGGGTCTTTGTTTGTTTTTATATATTCTTATAAATTTATATTTGTTGTTTATCTTTAATTATTTGTATCTTTTTGTGTTTTTTGTTTATTGTTGTGTGAGTATTTATTTTATTTGACAATATCTATTTAGTTTTGGTTCTATTTGCATTTATGTGTTTCTTCATTTTATTATTTGTTCCTTCCTTTTTGCTTACCTCTTTTTTTTCTTTTTCCTTTTTTTCTCTTTGTTTTTTTTTTTTTTTTTTCTTTTTTTTCTTTTTCTGTTTTTTTTTCTCTTTTCTCTCTTTGGTGTCGTTTTATTGCTTCTTGGATGAGGGATAGCTTAATTAGGTCTTATTGGGATGTTATTTGTTTTTTCTCGGGATCGAAAGCACTTTTGGGAAATATTGTTGTCATCTTAGGTTCTTTTTCTTTTCCTCTTTTTTGTTTGTTTGTGTTTTTTTCCTTTTTTTGTTTGTTTTGTTTCTTTTTTTTATTTATTTTTTATTTTATATGTTTCTTTTTGTGTCCTTTTTTTTGTTTTTTTATTTTGTTTGATTTTTTAATATTGTCGGAAGTAACGGGTTCTTTTTAGATATTTTCTAATTTGGAGTGTGAATATGATTTGTAATAGGTTTTTTTTGAGTTTGTTTGGGTATATAAAAATTGGGGGAGGTAATATTTGATGATTATATATTAAGTTAATATTTTTTTTTACATAAATTATATATTTAGAATATCATTCCCTATAAATTTATAATAAGATTGTGAACAAATTATATGTTTATTTAAAACTATACAAAACAATTATAAAATAACATTAAAATATATTAATAATTTTCCAAATATTTTTATAAAAATATAATTATGTTCGATTTTTTAAATCTATATTCTATATACAATATTAACCTAAATCTAAACAAAAAATGGCCTCGAAGATTACATTCGACTTAAAAAAACAAATAATATAAAACACACATAATAATAAATTTTAAATAAATCATTCTATTCCTATAAACATTTTTTTTTTATTCCTCCATTAAATCTTTGAATCAAAACAAATCGATAGAACCCATCCAAAATCCAAACCAAAACAAGAAACAAAAAAAAAAGAATTTCATATCCCAATAGTGCGTACCACAATAATATATATCAACAACCTCTCTATCATTAAATTTTTCAAAAATTATATTATATACCTATAATATCATTTCAATTAAATACACAAACCGACAAACAATCGAACAAACAAACAAACAAGTCTAACAAACAAACAAAACAAACATCCAAACAAATAAACAAAGACAAAACACAAACAACGACCGAAAACAAAGACAAAGACAAAGACAAAAACAACAACAAACACAAAAACAGACACAAACACAAACACAGACCCACAAACACAGACACGCAGACACAGACACACAAACACAGACACACAAACACACAGACAAACACACAGACACAGACGCGCCGCAGACACAGACACAGACACAGACACAGACACAGACACAGACACAGACACAGACACAGACACAGACACAGACACAGACACAGACACAGACACAGACACACAAACACAGACACGCAGACACAGACACACAAACACAGACACACAAACACACAGACAAACACACAGACACAGACACGCCGCAGACACAGACACAGACACAGACACAGACACAGACACAGACACAGACAGACAAAGGCACAGACAAAGACACAGACACAGACAGACACAGACAGACAGACACAGACAAACAGAGACAGATAGACACAGACAGACAGACACAGACAGACAGAGAGAAAACAGACAAAGAAACAGATACCAAAGACAGAGAGACCAACAAACAAAGAGAGACAGAGAAAGACACCGACAGAGAGACAGAGACAAAAAGAGACACACCTCCGCCGTGCAGCGCGCCGAATTCTGATGTCGACATGCCACAGGCTTCGCTTGCGCACGTGCACGCGTCCGACTCCGAGCCCGAAAGCCGTGATGCAGACGGGCTGCAAGAACGCGCGCGCGAGCTCTCGGCTGCGCGTGCCCCAGTTGCACGCGGCCGCTGGCGCCCAGTGGGGAAAGCCAGTAGGAAACGGCTTGTCACGCGCTTGTCTCGGCGCTGCCGCTGCCCCGCCGCTCTCCTTGCCCTCCACGACTTCTGGCTCGCGGCCAGGAGGTGATTGCAGGTGTTCGGCGGCCCTCTTTGGACTGGGCACCCCGGGTTGCTACCGGCCCGGTTTGGATTGGTAGTTTGGATCGGTGCTTTGGAGGTTAGGGGGTGGTTTCCCATTCAGCTTCAACATGATCCCACCAATCCAAACCAGCAAGGCGGGTGCCAAAAAAGGCCAAGGTCCAGGCCGTGGTGGGTGTACCAAGAACAGAGCAAATCTTATAGAGCCCGCGCCGGCAAGACATTTTTTTGCAACTTAGGCACCAACATATTTTATCATCTCATATGTATCAAAAAATGTATACTCGTCGCATGCGAAAAGCATGCTGCCGTTCTCCAAACACAGGTCGCGAGACGCACTGAGGGCCGGGCTGGTCGCGATAAGGTCACGCCAAAGAGTCAGTGAAAAGCGGTCGCCTGAGCAAGGTAAGAACGGATCCGCAGGCAGTTCGCCTCAAAAGATCCATCCACACACGCAGTTGTTGCAAGCGCAAGCGAAAGCGCGATCGACCAGCAAAACATCGTGGGTGCAAGCATAGCCGAACTGATTTCGCCAAAAGCACCACTGGTCGCAACAATCGGCCGCGGCTCACAGCTTCTCGCATCGCCAAACTCCCGGAAGATGGGCCACGATTTCAGCCAAAACGGCTACGGTATTGTTATATGTATGTATAATATTTTCCAACTTTGCCATAACACAAAGCCAAAAAATAACATAATATTTAAAATTATAATAAAAATAATATGTATATATATAGATATGTTTAATTGTAAAAAATGCAATATGGCTTTATTAAATATTGTATTATTATAATAAACGAACAAATGACTAAATAAATGTATTCTATATTGTAATATTCGATAGTTTATAAATTTACAATTCGGCATATAAGAATAAAATATATATAATATCACTATCTCTTACAAATAATGATAGAATAATAACAAGCATCGAATTAGATATCTTATTCCAATATAATAATATATATATATATATTATATCGCCTAACAAAATGGCTCCAACAATTCGCTTACCAAAGCCTATATAAACAACATTACAAAATTATCACTAATATACCGAGATTTTAATAAATTTACTTAACATATCGTCTTTCAAAACCAATACTTTCATAGATTTATTCAAAATATCGAACAAAACGATCAATATAATTCTTATAATAGTTTAAATACTAAGACTTGTATTCGTTTTCAATCATTATTATTTTTTCAAACCAATATTTTAATAAAGTTACGAAATATACCGTGTCTTAAATCATTTCAAAATTTATTGTTTAAATATTATCCAATAATAACCTTTATTTATTGTTTATGTATATATTTCTAATTCTGTATTAATATATCTATCTCTATTTATCTAAAATCAATATTATATTCTCAACGATCTATTATTTTCTAGTGTTTTAACACGGCAACAATATGGACGCGATATAGGGTGTCATGCAAATAACACGGGGGTAATACGAACATAATATAAGAGAAGATTATATACATGTTATTATAACGTATTACGCGCAAAATAGCTTTATTAAATTTCCTTCCCATTCCTCCTAGGTTTTTCCTTTCTATTTCCTACTTTGAGACAGCCAAATTAGGTCTTGCCAGGCATATTGTCCGGAATGTCCTATGTTTTTTCTATTAGGAAAATTCGACATATTGAAAAATATATAATTATCTAGCTGAATATTCTAATTTAAACAGATTGTAGAAAGCTTATAAAAGTCTATCCAGGCTCACCCCCCTATCATCCTCGTCATCATCATCATCACCGTCATCATCATTTCATCAACATGTTCATGATGTTCTTTTCATACTTTCAACCTTTTCTGTTTGAATTAAAAAATAGCTAAACACTCAATTATGAATTCTATGTTCCAAATTTTCCGATTAATTTGGAAAAATAGCTAGAACATCAACCAATTCTCTTTTTCATATTTTCTAATTAATTGGAAATATTAGCATTTTTTATATTTCTTCTAATCGTTCTATCTATTTGGAGGAGACTAGGTTTTCGGAATGGTGGGACTTATTTTTTCTAATTTTCATTTTTTGTTCAAATTAATTAGAAAAAATAGCTAGAAAACCAGCCGATTTTTTAATATTCATATTTTCTAATTAATGAGAATAAATAGTTAAAAAATAATATGTTTCTCTATTTTCTGTTTTGTTTATTTCATTGGACAAATTGGCTAGGGATATTGTTTAGAAGAGGCTAAACTTCTGGAATCTTAGGACCTAGCTTTTTCTAATTTTCTATTTTCAATATTTTCTAATTAAATAGAAAATTTGGCTTTTCTGATATTCCCAATTTTCCAATTATTTAGAGGAGACTAGATTTCCGGAATATTAAGACCTATTTTTGTAAATTGTCTAATTTTCATTTTTTCTCGCCCATAAAAAAAGAAGAAAATGATTAAATATCCAGCGAATTTTCCTATTTCCAGCTGGACCCGGACATTTTGAAGCCAAAATAGAAAGGAACTCGAAAGGGCATGTACATGCAATGGAAAGGAAATGGAAATAGATCGAAAGGAAGTAGAAAGGACTTGAAAACGAAATGGAAGGAGAATTAAAAAGACATAAAAAAGAAATAGATATAAAAAAAGACATAAAAAGGACATGGAAAAGAACAGACTCCGTAATTAATTTCATACAATTTTATCAGCAATAAATCTACAATTGCCAAGCACAAAATATTCCTTTCCTTTCCATTTCCTTTTTATTTCCTTCATTTCCTTCAATGTCCTTCCCATTTCGGAAATAAAAATATAAAAAAAATAACTAAAAATCCTTTATACAAATTTTATAAATACAATCGAAAATACTCAAAAACAGTTTTAATATTTGCAACTCCAAATCTTCAATCGTTATATAAGACATCATCCAAAATCTCACACATATTGTTTTTATTATACATATTATCTATTTAATTTATTAATTATATTTTATCTCGTTATAAATCTCACCTATTTATTCTCAACTTGCTTCATCTCTATGTTTTATTAATACGAAATCCGTTCCTTAAAATTTTAGTATCATAGATTCAAGCACTTCAAAAATAAGGGTTGTATCCAAAAGCGTTCATTCTCTGTCTTTCATATCATGTTGTTATTATGTTTGGTAGAAATTCCAGAGTCATAATCGTTATAAACCAAAACAAAGATAATGTTAATTATATAAACGAAAAGATATCTCCTTACCTTGCGAGGAGAGGAGTGAAAGAATATTTTTCTATGTTTATAACACTTGTTTTCTCCACCCGTTCTTTGCCTTAGTAATCATGGCGGAGAGAAAGGAATGAGTTAGGATAGGTAATAGTCCGGCAACGTTTAAAGCGTCATGCTGGGCTAACTTCCTAAGATGTGTCGAAGGATAAGAAGTTCAAGTTGCCGATGCGATCCAGCCAGGCTTACATTCAGGCTTACATAGAAGGCCCTGCCTTGGTGGAGCTCCAAGGGAGAGTTGGCCAGATGGAAGCTAGGACAAATTTCGTGTCAGAATGGTGAAAGCCCTGTGTGGCCACCCCAACGCTGGGAGATTTTGTGAAGAACATTGCCACAAAGGCGTAAGTGCCTGTGGGGGCGGAATGGCCATCCGAAAATGTCCAAAAGGAACTTAACTTACTGCTGGTTATCTACGTGGATGATTTCAAAATGTCGGGTCCCAAAAGAAATCTGAAGCAAGGGTGCGATCTCCTTCGCACCAAGCCAAAGATCGAGGGCGCAATCAGATAAAGGGGACTGTAACCCTGGGTGGTGTTCCAGTCAACACGGTGAACTATGATATGGAAGAATTCCTTGAGATGTCTGTTCAGAAGTACATGACTACTCTACGCGGCACGTCTAGCCAGGTTCGATTTGCTCCGGCCAATCAACTCATTGCCGCGTCATGTTGCCAAATGGAGCAAAGAGGACAACAAACGACTGCATCATTTGATGTGTTACGTCGGCTGGCCTTGGACACTTTTCCATCTCCGTTTCTTGTCTATTCCATTTCTCTATTTGCTTCCATTTCCTTTTCAACGACTTTCCTTTTCCCTTCTCTTTCATTTCCATTCCCTTTTTCTTGTTCGTTTCCATTCCTTTGACAAGGCCAGGCCGAGAAAGTGCTAGTTTCGCAATTTCCCGTGTCGATAATTTAGAAGCGGCGAGTCTCCTTTCCAGCTCTCTGAATTGTATCTCCATGCTGTTTCCGTTCCTTACATGTCCTTTTCGCTCTTGTCAATGTTCACTCCTTTCATTTTCACGTCCTTTCCATTTCTTTCCAACGCCTTTTCATGCCTTGTTTCCATTGCTATTTCTTGTCATTACATTTGCAATTGTGCTTCCACTATCTTTCATGTGCTCCAAATATGTTTTGTTCCATGACGATTCTATTTCGTGGCTGTTTCCTTTTCATTTCGTTCCATTCCTGTCCATCTCCTTTTTCATAAAACAGTTATTCTTTTCTACTAGATTGAGTTTGTTACAAAGCGTGATGCTACGCCACGGATGCAACGGAAAAGACAGGGAGATGTACGCTTCGTGCATCGAAACAAGACAGAGGATGCGTTTGTGCTTCATTCACTGAATTGATCTCTTTCATTTAAAGAGATCTCGTTTCTTATACGCCGCGCACACACGCGCGCCACATTTGGTGCAATTTTCCCACCCACGGGGGGGGGGTGGCAACCCGGGTGGGCGATAAAGAAGGCGCTACGGGGAGGCAACATTAGGGTGCTATATAAGTAACATAGGGGTGGTACGAGTAACATGCAGGTGACACCGAGTGGCAGGCAAGTATACCGGGATGTCATACGAATAACAGGGGATAAAATCTGGGTGATTGATAATATTTCACCAACCTGAAATAAGGTGGTTGAAAGGCTATTCCCCACATAAACCACCTGGGGTGAGGTCGTGTGAGGTCGTTATACTTCACCCAGATAATATGTAGGTAATACACTACCATTCTTAGCTATAATGAGATTGTTCTCGGTTATTGTTTAACAAATCTATCTATTACGCCCTGGGCAATCATTGGGAAAGGTTTAGGTTGGGAGGGGGGGCTCTCCACGTATCAAGCGGCAATTTGATGAAGTTCCACTAAACGTAATCTTCGGGCAGCCGGTGTGACAAAACAGGGGTCCCTCTCGAATCCCCCTGCCAACTCTTTGCTGGTTCGGGTTTTTCCATCTAAAAAAACCCGGTGTTTTTAACCTCCTTGTTGCAAAAACGTAAAAACAAAGCTAATTCTTTCGGGAAAATGCCGGGGAACAAAAGGGAAATACAAGGAAATACAGAGAAATAAAGGGGAGGACATAAAGGGGAGCAAACAAAGGGGAATGCAAGGACATACAGGGGATAGGAAGTGGAAATAACGGGAAAGCACGGGAAAATACAAGGGACACAAAATGACACAAAAGAGACTGAAATGGAAATGAAGGGGAACGGAATGAGAACAGGGAAGTGAAGGGGGAATAAACGGGAAAGGGCGAGGAAACCAAAGGACACGAAAGGAGAGGTAGGGAAATGACTGGCAATGAAAAGGACATGGAAAATGAAGCGGACATACCGAGAAAATGCCAAGGAAATGAAGGGGAATTGAAAAGAAGGAAGGTGACATAACGATGAAATAACAGGGAATGACGAGACATGGACAGGAAGGGAGAGAGTCATGAACATGCTCTTCATTCAGTGGCCCTCAATGCAGAGCCCTTCGAACATGAGAGATTCATCAAGTTCACCCTTCAGGATTTCACGAGTGCCAATTCATTGTTGAAACACATTCCACGTGTATCTTCGTGCCCGAGCACCTACGACCAAAATCAGATAACAAGCCAGCATTTCTCAGGTACCAGCAGTATGTCGCGAGACTGTGTTCCATGTGCCCGACGAGATCCGACACGGACATCCTACCACTGGTGCTTCACAACGACCTTGATTACAATTACAGTCAGAAATGCCGGGCCAAGCATTTTATCAGACGTTGGAGAGCAACTCCACCAGGAGCATGCCAAGGATCTGAGCGAAGAAAATGCTTCAATCATCACATCATTGACTTGTTGGAGGGTGGAACGAGTGAGCGGACTTCTACTACACGCGCTGTGACATGAATGCCGATATCTCGATCTTTTTCCAGTCGTTGTCACGGAGAGTGCGGTCCGCTGCCGCAGATTCCGCGGATGAACACCTCCTCCTCGCGGGCGTCGTCGCGGCCTTGCCGTCGAAGGCGCGCACGGTGGAGCCTCGCAAAAGGCTGTGGAAGCATCGCCCTGTTTATCATCCATTTAGTTGAGTCCGCAGGGAAAACTAAACAAATTTCAAGTGATAGATTCCCTTTAGAACCAACATGGAAAACAGGTGACACATCATTTGGGAATTTATGTCCACCAACCAGAAGTGGTGGTTCCAACTCTTATAATTCATACCCAATATGGGCGTGCCTTTTTTTGAGGAGACCCTCCTTGACATGGGCTTTCATTTTGGTTCTCCACCACAAGGTGGGTACCCTCAAAAAACGGTCCACCCATTTGGTTTTCTGAGTTTTCTGTGAACGCCTTTTGGCGTTCAGTCTGTTTACTGGCTCAAATCCGGCTGAGCACCTGAGTCTGGATTTCATTACAAAACCTCCATCTTTTGGCGGGGGTCGGGTCGACTTGGGGGTAAGTGCAATACTGCTGAAACCTTTTTGGGGAGGGGCATGGGAAAGTCAAAATACAGTTTTCTTGTTTTGGGCCTCTGATAGTGCCCATTAGTCACTCATAGTCGCTACGAGGCTGCAACGGCTCCCCTTGTCAACGACTCACTATGAGTCAGTATCCGACAAAGTGAATGGAAAGGGCGTATCCGTATGATACGATAGTTCCTTCAGACATATCCAATAGTTTCCTGAAGCAAAATTGACTACCAGCAGTTCGACTTGTTCTGCAGCGGCTGGACTTTTGGGCTGTCTGGTGGGGAGCTTCTCCAGGCATGTCTTGCCTGTGTGGACTCCCAGCCCCGTATCCTTGAAACATCCAAAAGTGGCCCCGGGTTTTACCTAGTGAAATACTCACATGAAGTTTTGTCTGTTGACAAAGCGGGTTCCACCTCCTTCTTTGAGTCCAAAAAGTTGGCAGAGCTTTGCAACAAAGCTAGGGACTGCCACACAAGCAACCGACAATGATAAATGATCATGCAAGGGGCACATTCGAATGTGCCATGGACAAACTTTCTTGCTCTTGATCTGGTTGAACGACATGGTGTCTGCAATAGCGGCTTGCTCACTTTTGGTTGGTATTGGAAGGGAAACCAAACAAGAAACCTAAGAGGGGTCACCCGCCTTTAGAAACAACGTGAAACCAGTGGCTGGCCGAGCTCTGTCGTTTTGTGTTATCTTTTCCCGAGGGGTCAATCTATGGAAAGTTGTTGATCAATCCGATGTGAGGGGTGGTCAAACAACTGGGGGCTGTCCTTTCCTTCGAACACGTCGTCAAATGTGTTGGGGAGCGGAAATGGACAAGTAGAGGCGATGTGACCTACTCCTTAAAGAAGAAGAAGAAGAAGAAGAAGAAGAAGAAGAAGAAGAAGGGTTGCCAACATTTATGCAACCGCCATATTCCAGGGGCAAAAGGGGTGGGTGATTTTTTGAGGCTGACCCATGTCAATGTGGAAGCAGTATCCGTCTCCAATTCATCTTGTGTTCTTCCGTATCGAATAAAATCCGCAGTTGATGCTTTCAATCAGCAAGATGAATCCTGCTGAAGGCAAAGTCAATGTTTGACTTCGGAACTGTCACTCACTTCCCAGGTTGATTGGCCAAAAACCATTTTTTTGCTCAAGACTAAATTGGTCTTCCTGGGTCCATACACTGAAGATCTGATCTGAGAACAACACCTTTGAGCAACATAAACATGTCGCTGGCTGAAAACAAAACACGTGCGCCGCCGCTACTTGCACGAGGCGTTCAACAAAAAGGCTGATCGAATTGGACAGCGCAAGGTGGGTTTGTCGTCAGAGGGGTGGTTTCCCTAGCTTCAATCCCAAAAACAAACGTCACACGCGGTCCCTCGACTTTCCCGGGGAACGCCGACATGGGGAGCATGAGAAAACAGATGGTGCGGCGAGGGTATGACAAAAATGCGTAAAACGTTCAGATTACATGCCCTTGTTAGTGTACCCTACGTATAATATATATATTCTTGTAGCGGAGCCCGAATCTGAGATGCACCCCCAAAGGGGTGTCAAAAAGAAACAGTGAACATCTTTTAAGCCGGGATTTCTATGCCAACCATTTCGGAGTGAATTCAACATAAAACAAAATTAAAACTGCCTTCTCTCACACATCAAAAACCGACAACGCCCAGAAGGGTACCCCGAAAACGAGACAAACCCACACACACACACACATCAAAAACCAAACACCTAAAACCAACAAAAAACGGAGCAACACAAAAAACAAACACCGGGCCGAGGTGCAGGTTGTGGATTCGTGTGACGTCGGCGTAGGCCTCATCCACCGCGCTCCGCGCAAAGGCGGCGGCCTGGCCCAGCAGGCGCTTCAGCGCCGCGGCCCGGCCCTCGCCTCGGTCGATTTGATCGAGATCGATGGGTTCGAGCTGTGGCCTTGGGGCGGCTCTAAAGGGAATCCATTTTGGAGTTTGGGGAATGCACCCAGAGATCCCCGTAAGGGAACAAACCAGGGATGGTTTATATTTTGGGGTCATTCCATTACTTTGTCTGTAAGGTATCACAGAAAATGGTCTGATGATCCGCTTGAAACCCCATACCCCCCTTCCAGCGGATAGACCCGTGCCATCATTTTGCTTGTAGGGTATCACAGAAGTCCCAGACACCCACAATTATGGGGCTGCCTGTCCTTTTGTGAGGGACCTATTTGGGACACTTGAAGGGCGCAGACTAGGCAGGAAATGAAATGGATGGAATGATCACAAAATATAAGGTTCCGTTACGGGGGTCTCTGGGGTTCATTCCCCAAAACCCGAAGTTGATTTCCTAACCAAGAAAAGCCATGGGTGAAATGGGAAGTGCACTGGCGAAAGTGGAATGGGAAGCCACAAACCCCAAAGAACAAATCCGTGGTCAGAAGGCAAGAGTTACACCCCCATGAGAGATGATGGCATGAAAGGGGAAAGCCTTAGACGTATGACGTACTGAAGTTTACTTGTGTTTCATTTGGAAACTTCCTTCGACCAGGTGAGCACATGGCCCTTTCCTTATGTTTCCTCTCCGTTTAAACCATATGGGCTAGCAGCAATAATCCAAAAGGTCATATGAGCCACGCCAGACGTGGTTTTGCGGAAGGTAAGTCCACCATGCCCTCGCAGATTGGCAATAGACTGATAGAACCTCAAATGCGGGTTCCGTTTTCCCACCGGGGAAACGGTGCCTTGTGGGTCTCCTAGGATCCAAGTCTTTTTGATTGTCGGACAATTATCGGGGGCAAACACGTCTCAGATTTTCCCAAACGTTGACCCGTCAAGGACAACACTCCTGCTGTGTCCGTCACGATCCGGCGCGCCGGATGGATCCATCGAGACCCGGAGCCCAACTTCCTGTTGCCCGCATAAACTTTAAACCACAGTTGCGCGAACATCCTTATTTGGATCTCAGAGGACCAGGGTGACCAGGGTCTGTTGAAACCATCTCAGACACGACAAACCCGGTAATTACTAAGGTCTACCCAAAACCGTGTACAGACTTAAACGGGCGGCCACACCGAGCTGTCACGTACCACCCTTCCACTCAGGTTTTGATTGCTCTGAGGCCAGCACGAAGGTGTGCGAGCGCTTTTCCGCGATCACCGGAGCTTGCGAACCGGATAGACAGCAGCCTCGGGAATGTGGGATGCAGAGGGGTCTCCACGGTGTGTGGATCAGATTTGAAAGAAGGGAACTCGAAAAATTGTGGTTTTGCCCTTGATTTCCCAGAAAAAGAACCACTGCAAAAGGGAACAACATCCAGAAGAGACAACCCAGCGCATCCGAGTAATCTGGGTATGGGACCCCATTGTTCAAGGGTCACGGAGACTCCAGGTGGGTCTGTCGCGAAATAGGGAAGCCCTTTGTGGATTGAGTCACAAGCAAATCAACCAATTATCTACACATGTGAAATAGGGACCGTGAGTTCCCAGGTCTACCCCGCTTTACAGAATAACTCGAGTCGCAACATGGGCGCAAGAGTTTCTTCCACCCACTTCCGATATCATTGACCTGTTGGGATGGGTGTTGCTTAAGCTTCTTCGGGAGGGTCCAGAGGGGCCAGTGGTGTCATGCTTGCCCATCTTTCAAGGAAGTCCAATAGAGGCCTCAATTCTGGGCTGCCCTCAGATCCCCTGCTAAAAGTTTAACTGTTAGTGGGTCAAATGGAAACCTCCCACTAAACACTAAAATTCTGAAAAGCTAAGGGGATGGCTGGGAGCCACCAAGAATTTACAGATTCGGAGGGAGCAAAAGAGCTGTGTGACGCAAGTTCTGCACGGCACTTTCACATGTCACTCAATCGCAGGTCAAGGTGCCGGTCGCTCGCCACCGGAGATGCACCTGGCAACGGTAACCATTTCTGTGACACCAATGAGGGCCATCCTCATGACTTCATCATTTTAACGTCTCCGGGGATCACAGAACGTGGACTCCGGGCTGTCCAAAGCGGAATCGGTTTGCACAACCCAGTCGAAATAGGCAACCCCTTATGGGTTGCTCAAGAGTTGTGTTCCCCTCATGGGGAAACCCGGATAGCAATAGTGAATGCCATCGTTTCAAACATGAACAGTCCTTGCATCATGAATCCAAATCTCAACAGGCTTTGCAGCCTGTTGGCAACGCATGATGGACACCCACAAAAGATGTTTGCTCAAATAATGCCAGCCATGGCCGGGCAAAATGTGGAAAGTATGATTATCTAGTTTGAGCCCTGCCATCCTGCCATGATTATTAGACAGACAGAACATTCTTGTTCTGCAAGGTATCATCGGAGCCCGTTTGTCTTGCCAAGCTCAATCCCGTGTGAGGATGTCCTTACCATGGAACAAGGCCCAACACCACAACGATGACTTTCCACCGTGACTCATGTTTGGCTGTGATTCTGTGTGTGGGGATGGTATGGCGAGTATGTGTCAAAAGGGAGGCCACGAATGGCTGGTTGTCTTTTGGTTCCCACTGATTCTGTCCCCAAACGCTGCGATGGCAAATGCCGAGTACCCTCCCCGCGGTCGGCCTTTACCACAGAACCCGGCCACAGAAAAAAGGGAGGGACCGGGAGGGACATATATGAGGCACGGTCGAAATTACCTACATACGGCCGTTTCGCCATTTAGTTTGAGCGCCCCTATCGTTTTCCAGCGTTTCCATTCTTTTCCAGGGGTATCGTTTGTTGAGAGTCCCCTATCGTTTGCCATCGTTGTGTGCATTTTCACAATATCAATGAAACACCGAATACCAAACTCAACAGAAGTAATTCTGACGGTACTTCATATGGGAAAATCAGCGTTTCCAAACAGAAATCATTGGCTCCACTCCCATTCAAGCCAGTAGAACATTGGCAATGAAACAGGAAAACTGCTGATCCATGCTCTACTGGCGGTGTCTTAGAATGAGGGACCCAAAATTGGATTTCGCCATGATTTCGCTTTGCCCCGAGCTTTTCGGGTTTAAAACTCCACCCCCAAGACCCCGCCCCGAGCCGCCCGCTTTTAACTTTTTCGAGATGGGCCTCGTGAAGGTGCACTCCTAAGCTGCGGCCCGGGGCAAATGCGGAGCCGCAGCCTCAGATCTCGTCACCGGCTGAGGCCATTTTGGGCATGTCACGTCTTGTTTGGGGGAAGCCCCACTATTTTTTTCTGGTTGGCTTTGAAGGGACGCCAAGTAAAACATTAGCTGTGGGCGATTCCCCCGTTTTCTTTTGAGTTCAGCATTGATGGCGCGTCTTCGTGACTCGGAGCCAACTGAAAGAGGAAGGGGGGGGTCCCTAAAAAATGACAAACCCAAATGGGTTTTTGGTTGAACATATTGGGAAACCTGCGATTTCAGCTGGGTTGTGGGTTCCTCTCTTCGAACAAAAGATAGCTTCTAGTGTCAAAGGGAAGGCGATGAAATCAAGCCTTGGGTGCCGTGTTTCTGGAAACACCCGTGTCGGTGTGTGACTTTGGGTTGATGTGACCTAAGGCCCCCCCTTCCCGAAAGGTTCTTGGAAACTTCTCTTAGAGGGTGGCGAGCACCCAGGCAGGGGGCCCTGATCACGCGAGCGCCTGTTTCACCCATTGACTTTAGGGTTTTACATGGCTGTACAAGTGTCTACTGCTTGGTCACTGCTATTGCTCACTTCGGATTCTTACCCGCTAGCGGCTTGAAATTACGAAGGTTCCAAGAGGACAAGGCCCGTTAAGTGGCCGTCTGAGGAACTTTTTTTGGGGGGGGAGGGGGGGCGCGGGTTCGGCTTGGATAGGTGTCCTTGGGGTCAGAAATTCGATATGTCTGACTCTGCTCCATGGTTCGACCCTGACATGGAGCCTCCCAACAAACAAAGAGCATCTGAGGGTCCCTGAAAGATAAGCTTCCTCTAAGAAGGGCCATCTGTCAGGCGCCATGCTAAAGGGCAATCCCTGAGAGTCCAACTCCCCAGTAAAACAATGAGGGATTCCTAGAACCATCGTCTACCTCAGGAGTTCTCCAAAGTTGGGCCAGTCATTGAACGGGGGTTGAGGGTAACGTTGGACTGATTGGTGTCCTGAGTTCCGCGCAGGTTGGCATCGCCAGAAGAAGGCCGGGCGCTAACACGCCACAGGGGTGCACAAAGCATCGGCGTCTGTGCGCTGCCTCGGATGACAGGAGCTTGGTTCAGATGCGCGTCTTTCCAACCTGGGTGGGTGTTGTTTAGGGGACCCAAAGAAAAGAGTACACCAACGTCTGGTGATCGGACGGTTTCGGATGAATGGTTAGAGTGCAGCTTGGCTGTGAACCTCTTGAGTGGATTGGTCCAGAAAAGGTCCCTGGACTTTTTGCTTGCCACTAAAATGCCCTTGCCCAAAAAATGACTCAAGTCAGGGAATTCGGGAAGTGAGTCACTTTCCAACAGCATGGACAAGCTGAACATCCGAGCAATTTTTAGACCTGAACAGGCAGTTCCATGATGGCTAGAACAGGGGGTAACTTGTGAGACTCTATTTGCCTCATATCATGTCGGTTGACTAATTAACCCATCGGATTTATTGCGAGGGGTGTTTCTCAAAAGTGAAGGATCCACTGCAACACACCCCCAATTGATCCACCAGACAATGTATGAATTCAGGGTTCGCATTGAGGTCTCATCATGGCTCACACTAGGCATCTCATGCCCCCAAAAGGTCGCTCTGATTGGATGAGAAAACAATATGGGTCGGATGCAAAGAAGTTGAGCTAAAACTTGTGCGACCCCAAGTCGTTTCAACTGCTTTCTACATAACGCGCTTCATTGACACATTGTCACGCAATGCAAGCTGGATCCCATTTATGAGCACCTGTTCGCCTCCCCAACAGCGCTTCGAGTCTTGACATATCCCCATGTGCCACCTGCCACGGTCCACCTCAACTTTGAGCCCACGTTGCCCCGCAGCATGCTGCCGCGCCAATCAGCAGCCTGCCTCAGCAGCGCCAGCCGCTACACAAGGGTTTTAAACGCCAAGTTCGAAAGGCAAATATACACAGTTCGCAAACAAGGCATAGGTGTCCATTTAGGGGAAATAGGTGGCCCTGGTAAATGATTAAACCACCAGGTAAACCAGGGCCATCTATTTTTCTAGCAAAACAACCAAAAAAACACCTATGAGACAACGTCTGTCCTCACGTTGGGCGGGAATGAACAATCCGAGCGGTGGATTGGGTGACGCAAAGCAAATGCGAGAGCAAGACTTCCATCCAACTCACAATCTATCCAGGCTGCTGAATGACGAGTGCGTCAGGATGAATGACGAAGGACCATTGCTCGTTTCCCGGACCTCAGCAATGCAAGGGTCTGATCGACATGCTCAAATCCAGTTGACTGCGCATCACAACTGCCAGCGCAAGCCAGAGACAATATTACTTGCTGATGCTTCCCTTACATTTATTCGCGACGTCCTCCCCGCTGTTTGCCCATGTCCTAAAACTAACCATACACGACCAGTCCCTACCAGTAATTTTGCATGTTACCCACGTGCATAAATTCAGACCTGGGGCAAACAGACAGGCGTCCGGGATTCAAACAGACTTAAGAAACAGATCTTCCCACTGAATTCCGAGCACCGGCCCCAAATGGGTGTAGCATCCAAAAAGGGTACCCTCAAAACACACCCACATTGTGGAAGAACATGTTCAGGCCCAAATTGATCAGCCAACTAGCCTTCTCCCATTCATTTTCTTGGAGGGAAACATGATGATCGAGCCCATCTAGACACCTTCAGCAAACAAACACAGGTTCAAACGCAAAACGCAAGCCTGCGTTGGATAACCCAGTAGCCGCTTTGTGCGGTTCTTTGAAGGATCATCTTGTGTTCAGCAGTTCAGCTGGACCTAGTTGCTTCCAGATTTCAAAGTGGAGGGCGGGGGGCAGACCAACTGGAACCCGTGCTGAGGCGCGTCCCCCAGCTCTTGGCGTTGGTTCGATCACAAGGGATGTGAATCTTGCCTAGCGTTACTCTAAGAGGCCAATGCATATAGGCCGTGGTAAAATGCGGTTGTTCTCCCAAGAGGCCATGGGCAAAACACAAGTTCCTCTGGTGTTTGTGAGAAACTAAGTGAATCCCGATGTCCCGGCCAGCCGGCCCCAAGAGGACTGCAGTCCCAAGCTCTCTCGTCAGCTTCCATGATTTGGAAGAGGGTACTTTTTTCCGCTTTTCTTTTGCATCAGAGGGTCCCAACCCTTAAAATGACAGGTAATTGCTTGTGAATTTTGGGGTGGTTGGGTCGTTGCATGGCTAGGCACATGAACATTTCTGCGATATCAAAGTGGGATTCCAACCCTCACATTTTGCACATCTTGAGACTATTCCCCTGGTATTACAGAACTTCTGAGGGTAAGTACCCGTTTTGGGTGGTTATTGAAGGGAAACCGAAAGGACACCCGTGCCGCATAGCGGGGTTCCTTATTCAAAAGTGGCAGCACCAACAATTCAACGACCACAAAAAATGCATGCGTGTCAAGATAGTGGTGGCTTTCATTGTGGTTTCCCTTGACAGCCAAACCAAAAAGGAACCCTCAAAAAGCGCTCATAGGAAAATAGTCCACAAACAAAAAGCATCCAAAATGAAAACAGTCCAGCACCTCTGGTGCGGAGTACTCCGGCCCAACAGCGCGAGCGCGGAAAAATGTCTCAAGTCCAAGAACTCGGGGGAAAGCATCGGAAAAAAAGAAAAAAGGAAAAAGAACAAACATGAAAAACATCGGCCCGGTTTTTTTTTTGTGCGTAGTTCGGAGATCTCTTTGAGGCCGGCGCCGGTGCAGGGCAATCCGGCCGGGCGCTGGCCCACGTCCACCACCACGTCCTCCCTGGATCGAGGTGCTTCTGGAGTTGGCACCATGTTGCTCCCCAAAACGAGGGTCCCAATAAGATCCCTCAATCAAAAGACACCTTTGGTTGACTTCAAACATCGGGGAAACCTGCTTGGGCCAGGTCAAACATGATAAAAGTACATCTTGTTTAGACAGATTCTTTTCATGTCCAGGCGAATTAGACTGCGGTTGTTTAAGTAAAAGAAAGGCCCAGCCCCAGTTGCAAAGCCCAACCCCAGCAAAAGCCGATGTCTGCTGCAAGCCCTGTGCCACGGCGTCACTCCGCTGAACAAACACACATGAAATCCATTGTGTAGGGGGGATGTTCCCTACAAGGAGATCCCGTTCCAAATGCACATGTTTATTTACTTTGTATTCTTATTTTTTGGGTGTTTGTTTGTTTGTCTGCGGGGAGTGGATAGGGAGGCCAGTAGAATATCAACATCCCCCAAAATATGGGTGCGTGTAAAAATAGGGGACCCCAAAAAAGTGGTATGTCTTGGTTCCCTTCAAACCGACCCCAAAAAGGGTACCCACACAAAACACATCTCCATATAGCCTATCAGCAACCAGCATTCAACCTGCATTTTATCCCTGGAAGACCATGTTGACTTGAATCAGGTCCATGGAAGTTTGTTTTTCTTTTCTTTCTTTTTTTCCGCGGAGACGTTAAGGGTTACCATAGAAACCAAGTGAACCATCGGCAACATCAAGTCAACGTCCAGCACACACACACACAACAAATAATCTATAAAACCGGGGTGCTCCCATTCGACCCCACCAAAAGCTTGCAGGAAAATCTTAAGGACGGTGTGGGGATCCGATCACTTGGGCCCTTTTGGACCCTCGCAATCAAAATGCCAAGGTGCAACGGGCAGGTGGTAGGCCGCTCTTCAGCCACAACCGCGAGCACTTCCGTGGAGGGGCAATCCACCATCATCTCTTCTTGCGAGCGTAGTTCCTTGAGAAGTCTACCTTGGTTTTCAAAGCAACGAGTTAAGCTGCACCGTTCAAAGAAGACAAGCACTGCCGGGTCCAAAAGTGACACCCAGCAAAAAACCATGGGAAAAAGACAAATCCTAGCATTTAATACATACACGTGTCCTGCTCCCAGGTGGTCTGGGAATGGCTTTGAGGGTCGGATCTCTGAGAATGGGACCTGTGTCCCGTTTTGGGAATGCAACAAAACAATTCTTACACAGACGTCAATTGATTGGGGGTCGATCATCAGCGGGACGCCCAAAATGGGCGGCTTTTTCTTTGGTTTCCCTTTAACCCACCCCTACCCCAAAAAAAACAAAAGCCATACCAAATTCGGAGCCATCCTGAGATCAGCCCGATCGCTCCAAGGCGCGCAGCGTCAGCAATGATCTGATCGCCTGCCTGGCTGGCTCGTGGCCTTTGACGAACCAGCTCTCTGCGCACGCGCAGGCGTTGTTCAGCATGTCGGTAGAGTCCCTCCTTCGAAACAAGATGCATGGGGATGGGTCAAACGGGGCCGAATATCATAAAATTGTCAACACATCCCGCAATAGATCGCCGACATGGCCCAGACTAGTCAAAACTAAGACTTTAGAGGGAAACCGAAATGGAGCCCAGTCATTTGGGAGTCCCGAGCTTGCAAAGTGGGGCAACTTTCATGAGTCTTTGATTGACTCAGCTGGTGTCCAATCTGCCGTCCCATCTACTGACATGGAACCTAAGCGAGGATCCGTTGAGAAACATGCACTTTCTGCTGGGTTCCACGTTAGCTGGTGGGAGGGTACTTTGAAGGGTGCTCATCACATACACATCTCTCAAAGCAGAACAGCCAACCAGCTGCCAGTTCGTTTAACAAATACTCAAATGAGATCAAATGAGGGCACAAATGTCTTTATTTCCCCCGGCGCAAACGGCTCCTTGTATCAGCTTGATGATCTTTCCTCAGAGTGCTCGGGCAACGGACTGCAGTGAGTGTACACATGTACAGCCACGCACGTCCCTGATGTGTAAGCTGTGGCGTGCCTTAAATTAGGGGAGCCCCACAACACACATATCTATGTATGGAGGTCTTTTCCTCTTTTGTCCCCCCAAGGCAGCCAAAGGGGTTCAGACCAAGACCTTCGCCATTGTCCCGAGCGACGGATCCCTGCTACAACGGAATGCTTATCCCCTCGCCTTTGTGCAAAAACGGTGATGTGAGCAAACTGTGACAAAGGGAGCTAATTGCGTTCCACATTTAGTCCACACCAACATATAGCCTTCTTCTGAAGACTCCAAAACCTAGCATGTGGGTGTGTTGCGTTTTCTTTTTAGGGTAACCGCAAATGGGTGGTTTTCCTTGTGGCTTCCTTTCAAACACCACAAGAAAAGGGGCCATGTCTTTCGCCAGCTGAGGCCAGGGCTGATGTTGCGCCCATTCCTCGAAGAAGGCGCACAGCAGCGTCTCTGCAGCAGTGGATGGCTCCTCTCGGCTGCAGGCAGTGCCAGCGGTGCCTGCCGATATCAATGTGTCGCTAGTGATGGGACCCTTTTGGATGATGTTGAAGGGAAGCCAAAAGGAAACCAAGCATCTGAAAAACAATGAGAAACACCCATGTGTACTTTTCAGGGTACCCCTTGGACCAGGGCTTGGTCGTTGAAGCAAACTTTGCAACCTACCCTACGTAGTCCCACACCAAAAGGAAGCTGAAAAACAATCACCCTTCTACGTGGATGAAATGGACACCAACAGGAAACCCACCTTTTTGGGGGTGCCCCTATTTTGAGACGTTAAGGACATAAGTCCTGAACCCCCAAACAGGTTAAAGGGATATCTCTTCATACACCCTTGGTCATGTCCATGGGGATGATTTCTAAGGGGGCTTCCTACTGAAAATCACCACTTGGATATGTTGCCTTCTCAATCAAGGGCCCTTGGGTTTGCCTCAGCCGTCCTCAAACATCCTCTTCACGTTTCCAACCCGTCACGATGTGGAGCTTCAGAGACAACCCCATGACACAAAAAGAGAGTTGCATCGATACGACCCCCGTGCAGAGCTCTTCGTTTTTCCTTTTCCGGACGTTTTGTGCCCCGTTGGGTCCACGGATGTGTCAGGAACCCATGACTTTCAGCGGAGAAAAACAAACAAACGGCCGCCCCTTATCAACCGGCCCCGGCCTTCGCGGGAAGGCGTATACCGAGCCATGGCCTCCGAGGGCGTCGACTGGGCCGTGCTCACCGTGAGAGACGGGCTCTCGGTCTTGGAGTGGCCCTCTGCCACGGCCAGCACCGTACCCGCCGACTCCTGCCGCTTTGACGAGCGCGTGGAAGCGAATGGAGCCAGCTGAAGAAATAAGAGGGCACGGCTCAAAGAAAAAACGCCTCACATGGTGGATCTTGTCTCATCAATCTTTGGTTTGCGTGCCTCAAACTACAACGGGTACCTACTTGACGTGGCAACCAATCGCACATTTTCCTGGAAATCGATACACTGATCAGGGGTACCTGCTCTATGGGATTGTTGACAAGCTTGAAGCAAAAAAACAGAGCGGTGTCCTATCCCCGAAAAACATACATGGAACGCTTGCCGGTGAATTTACATGGAACCTAGCTGCAACCAGCGTGGAATCCCCATCTTTCAGTTTCAAGCTGACCAAAAAGGACACCTCCAAAACGGCGTTCTTTGTGCTGGGCATGACACCTGAGAAGGGACAGAGGAATATCTGAGGATGGAAATCCAATCTTCTAAGCAAGGCTCTAAGGCCTCAAGAAGGTCCGGTCGAACAAAGCCCTTGCGGAGAGGCCTTGAGCATTTCTGGGTTTTAGTTTAGGGCGACTGTATGGTCCAAATCCCGGGGAATCATGACCATCGCTTTGGGTCCAAGTGCCTTCTAGACCCTCTTGAACCCCTCCAACAACATTCTCAAAGGTTAATGGACCCCACTTCGTGAGTGGATTGATCAAAAGACCTAACCAGACTGATGGGGGTGGCTTCAGATACCATGACAATGACTCAAACAGCTTCCAGTTGGGCGTATCTCGAAATGGGGGAGGTTGATAATGGTGGCTTTCCTTTTGACTTCCCTTTTTTCTCCACTCACAAAAAGGGTACCCTCAAAGTAAAACACACAAACACAAACACCCACTTGAACTCCGACCCATGTCTTCCAAAGTCCTGAAGCCAGGCGGATGCGTCTGTCGCTACACGCGCCAGCACTCGGACCTCCCGGGC
>CAUJNA010003329.1:40000-132500 GCA_963377175.1 Effrenium voratum
ACACATACGCACACACGCACACACGCACACACACACACACACGGCCACACACCGACACACCACACACAAACACACACAGAACCACACAAACACGGAACAACTGCTAATTTATTTCGGATCAAAGATTCAAAGTTGGCATTTTGGATGGGTTGTGCTCCCTGACTTGATCAAGGAAACAGGACTGCTCACGCGGGAGTGTCTTTTTTGGATTGGGGTTGTTTGGGTTCGGAACACAAGAAAGCCAACCCAACCATTCGGGGGGTCCAAGTCCTTCCTACCTCTAGCTGCTTAAGTCCAAGTCCCCCGGGAGAAAAACAAAAACACAACATGTCCAGTAGTGATAGTTTTTTGTAGAACCACTAGGTCCTCCAGTAGAGAACCCTTTTTTTTCTGCAGTCTATTTTAGTAGGGGAACCCTCCTCCAAAGAGGGTAAAAGGGCACTTCTGGCGGACCTAGACCAACGTGGGAAAATAACAAAGACATTATTCCCCAACTGAAAGCCCATGCAAAATCCGTCCTGAGGTCCCGCTCAATGCTCTGCTGACAGCCGTCTGGAGGTCCGACAGGGTGGTGTCGTCCCAGAACCAGTTGAGGCCTCAGGATATCTGGACCGGGACCCATGGTGGTGTTCTGCTTTCCTTTTGGTTCCCTTCAAAAATAATTTTAAAGACGAGTATCTGCAAAACACACACACATGGCAAAGAGTTCGGGGAATCCCCTCAAACACGGGTACACATGAGTCCCCGCCAGAACGATGCTTACCGTCAATTCGCTGCAGAACTGCAAATCGAAAGCAGTGCTGAATGCTTGATACATACAAGTTGAACCTCGCATATCCTCAGAGTGTGTACACACACACACACATGCAGGCATGCAGGCACGTGCGCGCGTGGGTGTGTGTGCGCGTGTATACCATGCCCGCCTGCCGCGATGGCCCCGCCAAAGAAGGATTCCTGCTTGGGCTGCGCCTGGCCATCGCAAGAGCTGAATCCCAACCGTGGAGCACTGAGCAAGGCGCCAAAAGGGGGCCCAAGATGGCTATAATTACTCGGTTGCTTTCTGCTCCCCTGCTAAGAGCTTAACTTCTAGTGTTTAATTCGGAAAATCCATTAGTTGGCAAAAAGTTAAAGTCCTAACATCCCTTGGCAAAATGCACCAAAGATTACATGGGTTCCTATTCCTATTTCGGCCAATAAAATCTGCCAGTGACTCATGGCACCATTCCAAGGGAAAACCACCCTCGGCTCGCGGACCTGGAATCGGTCAGCCCCCGACTCCGCAATTTCCGATTCTGGCTATGGGTGTCTTTTTTGGGGGAAAACGGATCGCTCTTGTTCAATTGGTTTCCTTTTTGCAGGGCATCCTCAAAAAAAAAGCCTGCGCACCTAGTATTTGGTCGTAGCCCTTCATGCAGTTGAGGGCCCCTTGGCTTTTTCCAGGACACCAAACAGAAAGCCACTGGGGCAGAAGCCAACCTCAGGGGTGTCCTTTGACACACACACACACACCCAGGGCCAACGAACTTTGACCCATCGTTCCAGGGTGCTCCGCGCCTTGCGGCTGGGCTTGGGCCTGGGCTTGGGCTTTGGCATCAGCCCAACATCCTCCAGGGCTTCTGGGTACAGCGCGGCCTGGAAACGAAGCTCGGTGATCAGAAAGGGGGGGGGGAGGCCATGGGGGGGGGGGTTTTGGGGGTCCCAAATCTGCGCGGCTTCCTGTTGGTTGCCCTTCAAAGATTGAAAGGAAGGTAGTCCCATAGGTTCTCCGCAAAACACAAAAAAACAAACATGCAGATATTTTCCCTCAGGTTGCTCTCAAAACTCTTTCACAAGGGCAGAAAGTAAAAGGGAACATGAATCGGATCTTAGCCCCAAGAAAATGACTAACATGGGCAGAACGAATAGATACCCATCTTCTTCCCTGCTGATCAGTATTTTGAGCGTTTTTTGTTTCTTCGGCTGCCGTTGGGCGATTCCACCCCCTGTCAAAACCACGGTTTCAAACGCAAAATGGTGCCCTTGTTTTCCCCATGGCCACTGTCTTGGTGTCTTAAGCGGTTGTTGATTCAGCATCCTTTTGGTTTGCCCAAAAAACCGGACAATCAAGGCCTTGTTGAACAACAAGCAAAAAGACCCACACAAACCACGAGTCAACAAGAGACGTATCACGCCAAGCTCTGGATTGTCTTAAACACTTCACAAGCCTACGAATCAATAAAGTTGTGCGATATGCACACGTGGAGACATGCCCGTTTGCTGATTTTCCTAGCCGCTGGTTTGACTGCATTCAAGAACAAGAGGGGAGTATCATTGTCAAAGCCGGTCGGTATGAACGCCACAGGCAACAGTTGCTATACCTTCGATGGACCCACGGTCAAATCGAAGAATCCCTGGGAGAATCCCCATGTCCCTCCCAAACGGACTAGCGGACCTGGACTGGACACTGAGTCACTGAGCCTGCAAAACCAGCATCGACACATTTTCGGGCTTTCTGAAAAAGGGGCAAGCCTCAAACCTGCGATTTGAAGCTTTCCTGCAAACTCCAACCACCAATGGGAACCCCAGATGAATAACCCCCTGGTTGATTAATACCCCGTTGAGTGGGGGGTTACTACTTCTGGAGGGAACAGTCCCTGAATAGGACGACGGGTATATAAACACGGGGTCAACATTCAACAAATAGGTTCCGAAGTCGGACGCAGAATGGGCCTTTGACACAAGCTGCACCTCTGAAACGCTGTATTTGAGATTTTGAGAAACACGAGTGCAGTTGCCAAGAGATTCTGCCTTTCTCTTTCTTCTTCTTTCTTTTTTTCTATTGTTTTTATTTTTTTTTTAATGTTCAACATATATTTCTTCTTTTCCCACTCTCTCTGCTCTCTCGGAAAGCACCGGTTGCCACAGATATCCCCCCATATGCATGCCCCGCGCCCGGAACTCGTAGAAGGCCCAGGCTGCTACAGCGGCCGAGGGGCCCGGACTCAGCGGTTGGTTGAATTGGGGGAACCCTTGGGCCTTGGACATTTACTCCATGCATATGGCTATGGGTCAAAAGTATGGGTCAAAAGCCAAATCGTACCCCCAGTGAACATCCCAATCCCCACTAAACTAGGTTCTAAAATGGGTGGTGACTTCACCTACCCCAAAATGGGATCCCGTTGGTGTTGACCCACGGGCATATAGCGGTGTGAAGATGCTTTTATGTTTGATATGGCCCCAAAAAGGCTTCCCTTAAACCGGCCACTCCCAGACGTCTTGCGTCCAAAACTGGGGACTTTTTTTGGGTGGCCCTTGGGCGTCTGGTTGGTGGTGAAAATATTGGTGGTGAAAATATGGGCGATCCCTGACACTCAAGTCGATTGCCCACCCCAAACAATCAGACAACAACATATTTTAGGAACACACCTTTTGGCGAATGGCCTCTTTTTGGGTTCCGTGTGATTTGTACCACCCGCCAAACGCTGTTTTTTGGACACGTCGGGTTTGGAGCATAGGACAAAGCAGTCGTTGCTGGAGGCTTCTATCAAGCTGGATGGGGCCCTGGCGGCTCGTTCGGCGAAGCTGCGCCGATTCGGCGCCGGGGAGACATGGTCGCCCCTGGCACGGCCACTTGGCCCATCTGTACGCATAAAATCCATCTTTCGGATTCATTCGGATTATGCTTCATATTTTGCCTGGCCTAAATTGAAAAATTGTCTTGGAGGAGTGTCGAGAAAGCGAAATTTTCGGGCGCAATACCTGAAGTCCAACACCTGACCTTGGGGCCTTGGTGCCACCTTGGGCCGCCTCAGGGCGGAAACTTCTCACAGACCGTGGATCTTTTCACCGCAGACTCCTTTCAGGGTCTAAGAACTCGAAAGTCCACCACATACACCGCCTTCAACATCAAACTGCAACATGTGCTAATCCTAATATGGGTATTGTTTTCCTTTGGGCGGTACCCTTCTCAGAAAGAACATATTGCTAATTCAACTATATACGATTATTTCCATATGTCTTTCTTCTCCAACATGAACATCTTTCAACATACTCACCTGCATTGCGTCTATGCTACTATTTATATCTTGCTTGTCTGTTGCTACTCACACTTTTCGGAAACTCGCAGTAAACTTTGAGATTTGGACAATTCATAATTGCCATTGTATAGACACCTCATGGTTATTCATCGTTCTGGTCATTTCTTACTTACTACTACAATTGGCTGCATTCCAGATAAAATCCCAAGCCCTCAAATCACCTATCTTATCATATCACTTTCTCATTTATATATGTTGTTTTTTTATTAGTATATTCCCCTTTCTCTGTTTCCGTCGTCTCTTGACCTCCTCTTTGCATTGGATGTCAGACTCATCCAAAAGAAAACACACACACACGCACATACTAATAGAAGACACCTTCACCTTGTTTTCTTGTTTGCAAGCATTTCCTAGCTTATTCATCTGTTCCGAAAATGCGTTTGAGGAAGGCATGGGCTCTCTTCTCATCCCTCTCTCCCTTTCTCCGCTCCATCTCTCCCCATCTCCTTTCAATTAACTAATCTCAACAAAGGAAACAGAGATGAACAGGGAGAGAGAGCGAGAGAAGGGATGTAGAGGCTGTTGATATCTTGCGACCTTTCCTTCGCTCACTTCGCTCACCTATTAATCTCTTATCCACTTACCGGGTATTTCTCGGAGCCAGGTCATTCTCTTGGAGTGGATTCCGAAGGGCTAACAGGTCAGCGGCTTCATTCTTGAGCCTCACCTCTGTTGGGTTCATCACCTATTCATCTGTTGTCTTGGTATCTTCGCCTGGCGGTGCAGTCCCACAAGTCACCTTGTTCCTGTGGGGCGGGGGGCGTTTGTCTATTTGTGGGGAACCATCTGTTGGTTGAGTTTAGCGGGGAAACCGAAAGGACAACCATCCGTTTTGCGGGGTTTCTAAAAAGGACACGCCCATTTGGACGCAACGGCCCCCGGCTCCAAAGCCCAAGACTACCGTATTCTACTTGACATGCGGGCTCCGGGTTGGAAGCCAAGGGTCCCCTTTTTTGGGGTTGCTTTGTGTTAAGACACTCACAGGTTCAGATTCTGTTTCACATTCGCCCAACTTCAGAATATCAAGAACAAGTCATATCTGGTTTGGAGACCCCAGCCAAAGGGTCTAACCCCCCGGGCAAATTGGAGCTCGTCCCCCATGTCCCTCTTCATATACTTAAACCCAGAAACATGACCTCAATCATAAGGCCATACCTGCCTCCAATATCCAAAACACCCCATAATTCTCCGCAGCATGTCCGGTGGACAGGAACGCTTTCCAAAGTTCAGCCATAAAGTTCATGAAATTCCCCACTTGAAAAAACCCAAGATTTCCGAAAGGGGGCTTCTCGAAATACGGACCCTTAAAATGGTTGGATTTCCAGTTGGATTCCTGGAAACAAATAGGGGTCCGAAATCTTGCAAACCATTCACAAACACTTGCGTTTACTGGTGTTCTCTTGCTGGTGCTCAGTTTTGAATGACCCAGGGTTTTGGGAATGAGCCTGGGGTTTTCCCCCCCAAACAAAAACTATATAGGATAATTTGCAACTGTGGGTCATTCCAAGTCATTCCCTGCCTATCGAACCCCAGCAAGTTTTGGCACGTCGACTCGAGAAGTGGACGAGTTGCCTGCTGGCCCAGAACCATCCATCATCGCCTCAAAAAATGCGAGGCGACCGCCATCTTTTTCTTCAGGCAGTCATGCTCTGAGTGGGTTTCTTGGGGATGACAAGGGTGGATTGGTCCCCAAAATCATCGCATTTAATACTTCCCTTGGCCAGGTGTTGCGATGTTTTGCTGGCTAAAAGGGAGAAATGCAAGAACTTGAATTGGTACAAAGGTGAGTTCGGTCTGCAATATGTTCCGAAAACCGCCAGCCACCCCCAAACGCCTATGGAAAAAAAACGGAGAAAAAAAAAAACCGGGAAAGGGCGTTTGGGTGGTGGTGATGGTGGTGGTGGGGGTGGTGGTGGTGGTGGGGGTGGTTGGGGCGGTCCTAAGCGTTCCACGATGGAACTCTGAGATCAGTGCCAGCAAGGCGACGCGGAAGGGGTTGGAGATGGACGCTTGGTCCTGACACGGGCAGATTCACACATCTGACGTAGAATGCACCGCCCCCAAAATCAGGGCTGCCTAAGAAAGGAATCCTTCAAGCGCTGTCGTATCCTATCATTTAGTTGTGCATGTCCCCTGTTGAAGGACACCGCGAACCAAAATGTGAATAAGCAACGCTTTCTCTTTGCAACGAGTTTGCGCCTTTCGTGCAACTGCCGCACCCGTTTGCAAAACGCCGCGGCCATGACATGCTCAGGCGAATAGCTACGCTGTTAGGGGGTCCCAATGAATTCGTCGTACATAATCAAGTTTCAACCAACATTTGCCTCCAGCCCACACCACCGGCCATCTTAAAGGAACATGGTCGTCCAGGGTGGGACAGTCAGTGACGGTTGTGCTTTCGCTTTCCTTGAGACAAGTACAATGCCTTTGAGTCTCTGACAAAATTACTTGCTTCCCATGGAGGTCATGGGAAAGCTGGGCGGGGACACCACGTTTTCCCCGCGCCTTGTTTGTGTGGGGAACTTGGGCGGGCCTGCCCACGTCGTTTCAAGCAAAATGGACCAGGTAAAACAGTCCGTTGACACGTTCACCATCCATGCTGGTGCGTCGCGACCGTCCAGAAAGCCGAAAGCCGAGCAGAAAGCCTCGCTGCTTTGGCTCGCTTCGGCCCCTTTCGGAGGTCCGACCTAGAGGACAGCATTGAAGTGGAAGAGCTGACCATTTGCCGACCACTTGACCAGTTGATTCCCTTCTCACAGAAAGTGGTTCTAAAATCTAAAATGTATTTTTCCCCAAACTGGAAGGAATCCGATTCCCTAAGGGACATCTTCTTTCGCACATGTACCGCTCGATCGCTCGTCTTCACCAAGCGACTCGCGCTATCGATCGTTAAACAGATGCCCGGAAAATCCTGTCATCATTCAAATCCACTGTTGGCCCCTTGTTGAAATCTGCTTAGACCGTTGCTTATTCGGTTTGAAGGTGCCGGGGTGGCTTCCCATTTGCCTTTGCGCACAACCGGTGCAAATGCTCACGCCACCAATCCAAACCAACCCCTACCAAGTCTGTTCTGTCCTTTATGCCACACAGCTGCACGCCAGACGTGCCCTGCAGCTGCTGACGCCAGAACTGTAGCCTCCGCGTGCAAAGGCCCAGTTGCAAAAAGTGATCCGGATGGTAGAAAGAAACGGAACCCATTTCGTGGCTGACCGCTTTTAAGCCAAACAAAAAGGCAAAAAAGGGAAGAACAGCTGGAACCCTCTTTGGGGTCGATTTTGTATATGTATGGCTAGGGCCACCAACTAACAAAGGACCAAAATGCCACGGAACGGAACGGTGTCTCAAAAGTGGCTGGTCGATTTGGCTTGGAGTTTCCTTCTGAGATGAGCACGGGGCTGGCGTCATCGGATTGATTGATCAAAGGAGGGCTTTACCTTCTTCCACTGTGGTCTAATCCTCCCGCCATGCAACTTCACTAACCGCCCCTGGAAGTTTGGTACTGCTACCGTTGTTTCTTTTTCCGTCAAGGACTGGCTGCACAGCAATGGGCCACAGCCCAGCAAGCTAATCATGCCACACAGCTCGCTGGAGGAGCCCGACTTGTCTGTCTCCTCCAGCAAGATGTGTGGCATATTGTGGCAGGATACACGCACACGGGAATTTCATCCCATGGGCATGCCGTTCCTAGCGATAGCCTCAGGACGTTGCTGGCATTCGGCTCCTGGTGCACCATGCTTGTTGGACACGGCGTGTTTGGTTCCTAGTGAAGTGGGCCAGTCCAGCACTTTGGCAGAACGAGTCGTCCTCCCAGAGAGCCGGGCTGGCCAACTTCACCGAGAACCAGGCGCTGGTTCTTCATTGCCTCCAGGACAAAGCCCCGGTCCTCCCGCAGCTGGGATGCAACCTGCACCCTCCCCGGCCAGCATCACCTCGCAGCTCCTCTGGCGCAGGACTGAAGCCGCGCTCCGCGCGGCTTTGGGCCGAAGGCCACTTCTCCCCCCTGGCCTTCACGGCGTTTCAAACGACACCGACTGCTCGATGCAACGCCAAAACCGCTGGAGGCAGCTGACACAGGAAGACGCCTCAGTGGGTGCAGCATGTCCGCCATGGGATCTCAAAACATGATCAAACCAGCGCAGCCGAGCTGAGCCGCTGTTCAGCCAGAGCAGGGCCAGGCTAAAATGACATCAAAGGGAGACCTAGCGTGAGCCCGAGAGGCGATGTTAAGGATTCGTTCTTCCTACACGGTATTGATCCATGGAACTAATGCACCCAAAGTGGCATGATGGGCCTGGTGTTTCTCAACAAATGCCTTCACACATGCAGGACTTGACATTGAACGCAGTGACGCAAGGACAAACCTGGGAATCCTGCAGAATCCCCCTCCGTCGATGCCAGGGATCTGACTCTTTGGATGTAGCTGGTTCACCATCCAGCCCAAAATCCGGCGAACTGGGCCAAACAAATCCAACTGCTTGAATTGGCTATGAATTTTAATAAGGAACCCCTCCAAAGTGGTTGGTGGACATGAATCCCCATCTGAATGATGTCCACCGACCGATTTCATGAATGTTGGCTTTCCGTTGGGATGAACAAACAAGGGGCCTCTAGTGCTTGACCGGGCAACACGTCGCGACGTCCAAAGGCAGATCCGCATGGACCGAATGCCAAAAAAACGGCCTCATCGCAACAGCATTGGTGGCCTGGCGCGGAAACAGATCTCGGGAAAGGCTCAAGTATTCCCCTACAAACTAACATGGCGCCCGGAACCCAGAAAAAAACCCTGAGGATATTTTTTGTTGGGAGAGTCCCCTTGTTGGGTTCCATCACAATTTCCAGGGGACCAAGTGTTGTTGCATCTCCCCGAGAAGCATCGCAAGATCCACCTCAAATGTCCCGGGAGGGGGAAACAACTGGTCACGTTTCGAACCATAGGAAACCCCCTTGACATGGGTGGTGTCTGTTTGGTGTCCCCACCACCAACACCAAACAAACATAGTGCCGTACATGGCGACGATTTTTCATAGGGAAACACTTCAAAAGTGGTTGACGGGCGTGAATCCCGACCAAACTGATGTCCACACAAAAGGTCCTAGACAAAATTCACACCCATATGGAGCAAGGATGAGACATATTTTCACTGAGGGAACCCCGAAAACTGCTTCGGTGGGGATGTCGCCCGAAATGGGTACAGCCCAAACATTGTTTTCGGTTCCCTTTTGGTTTCCCTTTAAACCAAGGTTGAAAGGGTACAACTCCAAAACAAACAAACACACATGCAAATATCTACCTCTTAGGTGGCTTCCAGGGAGGAGGTGTTGTATGTAACCCTTTACATAGTGGCCATATCCCCCCTCCCAAAAAAACAAGGACAAATAGTGGTCTTCCTTTTGGTTTCCGAGACAAAATCAAACACAAACACACACACACACACAAAAAAAAGGAACAGAGAAACAGCGATACCCCCAAGAAAAACACCCATATGCTGGTTCTACAGCGAACTGCAAGCACCAGCCGTGACTCACCCATGCCTCGCTCTCAGCCCAAGTGGTCAGCGCCAAGTCCTTGCGAGACCCTCCGTTTCTTTCCAGCGCGCCCCCCTCGGTTTTGACAGGAAAATCAGATTTTGTTGGGTTGACCTACTGCAAATAAACCTGGTTATCCACAGCCCGCTTTTAGCCAGGTGTTGACATCGCACCTTACAAAAGGTGGGTCCTGGGTGTAGGGGGTAGACCACAGTCGAAGGCACCAGTGTGACTTTGGTGGTCAAGTAAGGGCACCAGCTTTACCATTTGCCATGGTAAGTTTGCCATGTTCAAAGTCTTCCAAGGGGTAATGAAAGTGGACCCATGGATATACCTGGCAATTGCAACGATGGATGCACTGGACCTGCCCCCGGTTTCGAAGTCACCCCCGAAGTCTTCCCTGTAGCTTGTTGGAAAACAGCCCCCATTTCCTGCCTTGATACTCCCTGAAACAGTCCCAAAGCCCAGGCAGGGTAAACAATTGGTCCCTGGTAAGGGAGACCAGTGGACACCGTTTGTCTATTTTCATGCCTGGGCCCGGAGCAAGTTTCCTCCTTGAGGTAGGACACAGGGCCCTTATTCAAGAGGACTTCTAAAGTCAAGGTCGCCGCACTTCGTTCTATCCACAGGAAAACGTGCCAAATGGCAAAACCTGCCCCTTGAACAACCTATAGGCCATTGTCAACTGCAAGGTTAGGGCTCAAGAAAATACAAACATGTCAAGCCTATCAAGCTAAACAAACAGAATGCCACATCACCTTACCTCTACTTGGTGATTTGGATTGGTTTGGATATTTTTCAGGGTTCCTATTCTTCAGGGTTCCTATCCACCCTGAACAAGAACCAGGCGTTCAAATCCCAAACCGCCCATGCAAGCCACCGCCGGGCGCGCTAGCATCAGGCTAAACTCACTTCCTGAGAGGCCGAACACAACCTGAACTGTTCATTCGCCACCCAAATGGTCCCAAATTGAAACGGACAAGTTCACAAGGTGTGGGAGCCAACACGTTTTATCAACTTTCAGAATACCCTGGGGGAGGTTGCAAAGGGCACCCTGGGGAGGTGGAGGTTGCAAAGGGCACCCTTAAAGGCACCGTTTCGGGCTATGAGTAAAACTTTGGACCGAAAAGGGCAAACACCCAAAGGTCATTTCAGGTCGATTCGCTGTGGATGTCTGAGTTGAAGCGTCTCTGAACATTTTTGGCATGATTCTGAGTTTCGTGGGGCTCCAAACCCAAACCCACCTTGGAACCCAGGAAAGGCACGGCTTTGACTCCTCCATGGCACTGGCGGCACAAAGCTCCGCAAAGGCGCGGGTGACCTGGGCCAGGGGGTCGACGCATGATTCGCATCGATCACATGGGGAGTTTTTTGCGGGTCTTTCTCAAAAAAATACATCCTCCAGGAACTTCCTGTCCTCGGTACCCTTTTTTTCTTCCCAAGATGTGTGTTGATGTCCAGGAACTCAGGGGTCTTGACCAATTCTGTGCTTCCAAAGCGAGACGGACAAGAAACCAGCCATTTGGAGTTGGGTCCAACCGTTTGCTTTCAGCGGGTTTGGCTCCAACCGTTCTTTCCAGTTTTGGTGGTTCTAGGAAGCCACGGCTTCCACTTGATCCAGCAAAGCAACACTCTCAAACCAACCCTTTCAAAGAACAGGAATCCCACAATTTGCAGAAAACCCAACTGTTCACATTGATGGACACAGCTTTCACTTTGATGGACACAGCTTTCGGGGTTCAACGCCTTTCAGAAACAACCAAAAGTAGGACAAGCCAACCACAAGATGTAGGTTTGGCCCACCCCCCATTGACTTTTGGTTCTAAGATGGTGATCAAGGCTTACATAAGCCTTGCTATATCCCATGAAGCCATGTAGAAACACCCAGCCTCACAGCTCATCACGTCATCCTCCAAGACCTGCGCGCGTCATGTGTGCTGTTGAACGTGCACCCGCGCTCTGTTACTGTTTTAGCGACTTAAGCTGGGTGTCTCTTTTAGGGGACCTCCCCAAAAAACACAGGACATTGATTTGCCTGTTGGTTTCCCTTTTAGGGCCACAAGCAAAAGGTCTCAAGAGAAATGCGCGGGTGCTCCTGAAGGCAACAAAAAACCAATTCGACCAAAGCGGGCCATCCCACAGGACTTTTGCCACTGTAAAGGGGACCCCTAAATCATATGTCCCGCATGGGACTATGCAAAGCTCCAGAAACTCTCTGGCAACTGGCCTTGATGTTGGTGATGATGGCAGTAGGCACTTCCTCAGAACTGCAGGCTACTAAATGTCGCACTGTGATCTTGAAGACTCTTGATCTCTGACAGCCATCGCTGTGCTTCAAAGTGCGTGACTGCCGACCAGTGGCCTACCATGGAATGGCAAACGGCCTTGCGTATCTTTCGGCTGGGTGGGCCGTCCCCAAACTCGCAACAAGCTACCAAGAAAAAGTTCGATTGCTCACCTCATGGTTAGCTGGAATATGGCAAGCACGCGGCTACGTCAGGGCTGCTCCAAAGATGCGGGGTATAGACAATTCGTCGGTCTTGTGAAGGCTTGCAGCACTGGATCTTAGCTGGGAGCTGCACTGGCCAGAGCAGCAGTTGCAAAAGCGGCATCACGATGCCACAGACTTCTGCTTGACGCATGGCCCGCACAAAGGCGACGATGGCACCTCAACACAAAGCGGAATTACACCCAATCCATGTGTCAAAGGCTAAGTGTGTAAACCCATACATAAACGCTGGTATTCAAGCTTGGGGCTTGGCTTTGGGTTTGGATTTAGAGTCTTCCGCATGTTTAAGCGTTTGGGTTTCGGGTTTTTGTGTGGGGATAAAGTTTAGGGTTTGTTTCGGTTTAGGGCTGTGGGGTTTGATTAGGGCGCAGGGAAACCACACAAAAGAAAAGTCGGGCAAACGCCAGGTCCCTGGTCGGAGCTGAGCTCTCAATAGCCCCAAACCGGTGCCAAGGAATCCGTGCTTGCGAATCCGAGGGGATTTGGGGCAGATCACTTGGCAGAGTGCCTCCACCTCCGATCGAGAGTCAGCAAAAGTGACCAAAGCCCAAGAGTAGAAGTCCGGAAACTCGGGGAGTTAAGCCGCCCGAGACGGGCACCCAACTTGCAAACATATAGGGAATGGATCACGAAAAGCCGGTCTAAATTTGATTGCCTTTGCTCCAAATAACGACACGGTGGGACTGGACTACCTTTTGTTTCAGGCCATACAAAGGAACTAGAAGTTCAAGCAAGTTCTTGTTTGAACTTTTCCTGCCCCAGGGCGTGGAAAACACATGGACCCGAACAGCCACTAGAGGCCACTCCTAGGCAGAGGTCCCATGTCAACCAGGGGGTCTACTGCCTCACATTGCCTTCTTTCTTTCTGCTCTGACTTCCGATGCGGACTGGTTGCAAGATTTGTTTAACATGGTCCAAAACCCAAAAGTGATGAGTTAGGTTCCTCCCTACCTGGCGGTTAGGATTAGTGACTTGGGGGTTTGAACACCTGCAAACGGAGCACAACTCATCTCCAAACCACTAATCCGGGACCAATCCAACCCACCAATTAGATGGAAGCTGAATTAACGCCAATAAAGGAAACATCATAGTAACTGGGGGAATTCGCTGATCCATCCTCTCGGCGCTGAGAAGCCGACGTACTGCCAGGGCGATTTTCAGCGGCTGATGGGTGGTGTCCGTATCTTCCCAGCGAGGCATACTGATCTCGTCCTGCGGATCCAACCGTCCCCCGAGCGCTGAAGCTCGATGCGACAAGGCTGGTCACTGTTCAACCCATAACCTAGCAGTAGATTGCATCTTTGCTGCCATGACTTTAGCTCGAGATAGGAAGACAGCCAAAACTATGTCCGGAAATCTCCAATTCGTTCGTTCCCTCGTTGACTTGTAGCAAAACAACCATCCCCCGCCCATTTGCGGATAAGACAGCCAAATAACCAAGTTCGGCCTCTCCTAGTCAATTGCACTACGTTGCTGCGAAGTCCCTGGAAGGGTAGACACTGGCCCCGGATGCACGGAAACCAAGGGAACCCTGTCCACATCTCTCCCATGAGGTTTAGTAGCCTCTTGAGAGTGCAAGGAGCAACCCTGCCCAATGTTGACTCCCAAGTGCTCTTGGTGGATTATTGGAGGTTCGCCTGAGAATGCAACATCCCCCTCTGAAACGGGGCATCTGCGTGCTAATCAACCATTTGTGTATTAATCCTGGGTTTCCACTAATTGGTGGCTTGGTTTGGTGGTTTGGCGGTTCGGTATCTTCCCATTTGGTTTCAAGAGGAATGGGGGGTTCAATCTCCAAACCATGGCTGCCCCAAGCAGGTTGAAGTGCGTTCAAGGTTAAGTGCAGTGGAATCAGCAGATTGGTAAAAGGTGAACAACTGTTGCCCAGCTCCCATCGCAAGGGTTCCTTTTTATCCGTTCGACCCCTTAGCTGACAGGGTACCCTCCCACCAGGTGCTCTGTTTGTGGGAGGGAGGGTATTGCAAGCGAATCCAAGTGGGGCTTTCTGGCTGGGTCCAAATGGGTACATTCTTGGTTAAGAGGATTCCCCCTTTTACGGATATCCTTTTCAGGGCAACCAGAGCACCAGCAAACTTGATTCACAATCCACCACAACTCGCCAGAACTCCGCTCCATTCGAATCGCGCCTGCAAGGACTGGGGCTGCCAAGGCTCTGCCAGCAGAAGCTGAGGCAACGAGCCATGCTCCTCCTCACGTTTTGTCCGGAGGGGTTTCACGGGGAAGAAATGGATGAAACAAGCTGGGGTCCAGTTTGGCGTGTTTCTTCAGGACCCTTTTGTGCTGTGGGGCACATACCCATTGTTGGATTACCCCGAGGTAGACTTTTACCCAAGGGCGGTTCACTTCTTTCAAACAAAACATACAAAACGGTTTAAGTCGACCGTCGACCTTGGAAGTAGTTCAACACAAACCTGATTTGGGAGTAGTCCAAAAAATGGATTCCGGACTCCAAGGCTCCAGTGGAATCCCTTGTTTCCAAAAGATGCCCCAGGGCCTATAGGTCTTCGCACTCATACATGGTCCCAAGTCTTCTTTGGGCAACATAGGTGGATTCCGCTGGGAAATGAGGACCAAACAACAAGTGAAATCCGTCCATGTACAACCCTGTGAGGGAAAAGGGGTATCTCTATCAGCATAAAGCTCTTGGTCTCGTCTAAGTGGAAACGGCCACTCACGCCCGATCAAAACAAGCAGAAGCATGCCGGACTGGGCAAATTCTGCCCACACTGAACGTGGCATCGATTTGGAGGTGAATCATACTGATTCACCAACATAGAAATAGTCACTTCCTGAGTGGCTTGCCCCAAACAGTTCGCACCTTCTGGTTGCCGCTAAATGACCCAACCCCCCAAAAGTACAAAGTCCAGGAAGTCAGAGTCAGGGAGTGAGAAGTCAGGGAGTGGAGTACAAAGTCAGTGGATGCAAAGTGACGTCCTCAACATCTTCTACATGGTGGTTTACAGGACAAATAGCTCCCAAGTGTGATGTTGAGAACCGCTTAAACTATCAGTTTTGATCCGACATCCGAAACTTCCCTAATCCCATGAACCATCCAGCTCCTCAGCCATCTCGGAAGGAGTGGAAGACAAAGGCGGCCTGACATACCGTAATGCCGTCCCAAAACAGAGCAGCCACCAAAAAGCCTTTTCCAAGAAGGACACAGTTTGGGGTTGGTTGCACTCAAAAAACTGTTTTGGCCCTAACAAAACGAAACCTGATTGTTTGGGTACTTAAACAAACACACACCCAACTGTAGGGCGGGTCTTTGATCGCCAGCAAAACCTCACATGTTGCTGCTGCTTAGTGGGGCAACCGTCATTCTGTGCTACAGGTCGAACCAAAGAGCACTTGTGGACCCACGGAAGCTGAGCGGGAAAATCTAAGATGAGAGTGGCAAACTTGAAATGGGAGATGTGCAGACCAAATAGCTTCCGGGAAATATCCGGGAAATAAGCAGGCGAGCCACAATCGAAAAGTTGTCTTATCTCGACCCCCATATTAATCAACCCCAGTTGATGAATAGGACCGGTGTTCCTGGGTTTAGCAGGAAATCACACTTTTGACGGGGACCCCCGTCCATATTGATTATTAATACGTAGGACAGGTTGAGCTATCCAGGGCCGTAGATATCATCCAGCACTTGCACGAAGGCAAGCGTGCCATGGCTCCCTTCACAAAGGACGTCCCATCAAGCCGCCCCGCAAAGGTGAGATAAAATCATTAGTTGGCTGTGGGCCAACAATAGGTACCCAGAATGGAACCCTGGTAAATGGCTACATGGACAAAATTGATACGTGGACTAAATCTCGCGGTCCCCCGGCTTGACTTTGACCCGTACGGCTTCCGCGCCCGTCCCGCAAATCGGGCCTTTGGCTTGGCTCCTGCCCATCAAAGGGATTGAACTCCTGGCGGCAAAAATTGGGCTGGCGAAGGGCGCGCCGGCACGCGGACAATAACTTTCTAGGGCTCCAATTTCTTGGGTTGTTTTGACGGGAAAAGGCGGTTGTCTCTAGGAAGCGGAAACCACCGGAAGCACCGGCGACCTTGTGCCCTGTATGGTTTGGTCATCTTTTCGCGGCCCAGGGCAGCCCTGGCTATGGGCTTGGAGTAGCTTGCAACTTGTGAGCTGCTCTTTCACATCGCTTGGGATTTCATAAACCGAAGCAAACGTCATGGTCCTGCACCCTACCAGCCTTGACATGTTTGTCTTTGGCGCAGGTCGCTGGCATCCTCAAAAAGAAAGCGTCTAAATGGTGATTCCGTTGGGCTCGGATAGGAGCAAGCTGGCAGGCTATTAGGCCATGTTGCTTCCTTGGAACTCAGGCAAAGACCCTTTTAACAGAAACAATCGCATCTGCGGCTTTCTGGGGCCTCAGTGACTCAGTCTTGAGCCCCCATGTTGCAAGCTGAGGATGGGGCTCCTGAAATACTAGTCCCTTAACACATCACCCCTACCAAAGGAAACTCACCCAAGGGCCCAACGGGTGATAATTAGAAATCATCAAACAGGGAGATATTGGAACCCGTGCCAGCCATGCAGCGAACACTTGCCACCAGCGAGATGGAATTCAACAGCGAGAAGAAGTGGGGGGAACAGTGGCAGGAAGGCATAACTGAAGTTTGTCGAGACGCAGCTCTCGGTTGATATTCGCTCAATCACAAGATGTGGGCTCCTTGCATTCACCCCCTGGTTTCCCGAGCTTCCTAAATGGTTTGCAGGGGACCGCTTTTTCGACCCACCTGTTTGTTGGGCCCATATTTAATGAACCAAAGATGCAATAGAGGTGACCAGCAGGTTCCGGGTTGAAGAAAGACACGGACGTCCGAAGGAATACAAGTGATCTAACCAAACAAACAATATACCAGCTGGTGCAGGATGTCGTCTGTCAGTAGTTGAAGCCCACTTTGCCCCCCTGCAGACCTGCAGGATGTCTACGTACTGTCGCGGTGTCGGGGGCTTCAGATGTGGTGCCTGGGATGTCAGAGGCCGGAAAGGATGTTTGTGTGACGCCAGGGACGAATATTCACATAGCTGAACATGAAGGACCCCTTTTTCAGTGTAGCTTTCGTTTGGCTTCCAAACGGGTACCAACAAAATCACAACTTGTGTTGTTTCCTTTTGGTTAGCTTTAAACAAGCCCCAAAAACGGGTACCCTCAAAAAGAAGCCGCCCCTTGCGCTGAGGTAGTGACTTTTCGCGGGTCCGAGGCTTCGGCGATGGCGAAGAGTCGCGGCAGCAGGGCTCCGGAGACCACCACGGAGGCGACGGCCTGGCGATCCACGGGGTTTTGGGTGTGACTGGAGCTGATGACCATAGGAATTATCGCAAGACCTGTATAGCCGGACTTGTTCTGGCCTCCATGGGGCGGCTTGAGCAGACCTGGGAGTAAGGCCTGTATAAACTCCCTTGCAATTCAGGCACCATAAAAGCAGGTCCCGGAATATCTGAAAAACATATTGTGTGTTTGTTTGTTTGCTTGCTTGCTTGCTTGCTTGCTCGATCGTTTGATCGTTTGATCGATTGATTGTTTGCTTGCTTGCTTGCTTGCTTGTTTGATTGTTTGTTTGTTTGTTTGCTTGCTTGCTTGTTTGATTGTTTGTTTGTTTGTTTGCTTGCTTGCTTGCTTGCTTGCTTGCTCGATCGTTTGATCGTTTGATTGTTTGCTTGCTTGTTTGTTTGTTTGTTTGTTTGCTTGCTTGCTTGTTTGATTGTTTGTTTGTTTGTTTGCTTGCTTGCTTGTTTGATTGTTTGTTTGTTTGTTTGCTTGCTTGCTTGCTCGATCGTTTGATCGTTTGATCGTTTGATTGTTTGCTTGCTTGTTTGATTGTTTGTTTGTTTGTTTGCTTGCTTGCTTGCCTGTTTGTTTGTTTTGTTTTGTTTGTTTGTTTGTTTGTTTGTTTGTTTGTTTGTTTGATTGTTTGATTGTTTGTTTGCTTGATTGTTTGTTTGTTTCATTGTTTGCTTGCTTGCTTGCTTGCTTGCTTGATTGTTTGATTGCTTGATTGTTTGTTTGTTTGATTGTTTGTTTGTTTGTTTGCTTGCTTGCTTGCTTGCTTGCTTGTTTGTTTGTTTGTTTGTTTGTTTGTGTCCCCTTTTCAGGCTGGTTTGCAGGGAAACCAAACGGACAACCACCATTTGTTTTGTCCCCTATTTTGACACATACCTGTTCGGAAGGGGCCCAGAAGCAAAAGCCCCTACTCCAGAAGCACGCACTGTTTGAAAGGTACATTACGATGAACAATCGGGTTTCCCATAATGAATACGTCCACTTCTTTGTCAGGCTTTTAAAAAGCGGGTCTTTGGGGTCGGGACCCGCCTCCGTTAGCTCAGGCATCCTGAGCTGCAGCAGCTCCCCGATGTGCGCCAAGGTATCCTGAGAGATCCGGTCCAGCCGGGGCTAGCTCAAGAAATCACGGAATCAGCTGGCTTGCGGGGGCGCGCGTTTCAGAGTTCCTGACAATCTTGCAACTCAACGCCGATCTCTCCCTGCCAACCTGCCAAAACCAACAGGGGTCCAGCCAAAACCAAGATCCTGGAATCGGTCGTTGCTCACGTCTGAACATGTACACCAACCGCCACCATAAAATCGACACGGTCAACCATGTTTCTGGGCCCCCGCTTGGGGGACGCCCCAAGCACACCACATCCCTAACAAAAAAAACACTAACATCGACCAAAGCCGGGTTGGTGTGTTTGGCTTAGAGTACATGTATACTGTATGCACCTGGCAAAGTGCCAGGCTTCCACTCTACAAATATTAGCAGAATATCTTAGTGCACCTGGCAAAGAAAACGCTTCCACTCTACAAATAAGATTAACATAGACCCAAAAATATTGGTAAGAGTCTGCAAACAAAAAAGCTTCCTTTCGCGGGACTCAAGCACGGGTTGGGTGCCTTGTCCGTTTTGGTTCCTTCATCATCTTCGGCCATGGTTTCGGGGTCGCTCCAATTTTCTCGAAGCCTTGACTTGGTTGCTGCAACGACCCCCCTGCAAAAAGTTTAACTTTTCGGGTGTTTAATTCGTGGAAAAACCCTTGCATGAGTTTTCAACCAAAAAGCTAAAGAAAGATCCGTTGTTCCACTAAACCCCCCCTGTCTTGGGGTTTTCCCATACCTCCTCAAGGGGTTTTCCCATGATTTTCCTGTTAAGTTGAGCGCACCTCCTCAAGGTCCAGGGCTGCACGGAAGCAGTCCATCTCTCCACGGTGCACCGCCAGAGCCATGGAGGCCTGGGAAACGTTTCACCGGCGATTTTGTTCTTTTGGCTCCGCTCTAAAACCCACCGGAGAAAAATAACAAAAACAAAACGGTACCCAACTCCAACAGGACATACCCAAGCGAGTGTCCGACGCTGAAAGAAGCAGCTTATACCTTTGGCTGATCCTCCATTTGAAACCAACAAGAACATCAAGAATCAACAAAGTCCCTCTTTTGTTGTGTCGTTAGAAGACAGGGTTTTTGCGCACGGAGTCTGTAACAAAGAGGTCGCACATACTTGAAGCTCGCGCTTGCAGTCGTGGAATTTTCCTACGTCCTTTAAAATTCCGACAAGACCAATTCACAGCTATGCCCAAGACCCTAACTTTCATGACTCGCAGGAATCAAGCCCACGGTCAAAGACTCGTCAAAAGTGGAATCCAAAGCAAAGAACCGCATGTGCCTGTATTCCCGCAGAGAGATCCTGATCACATTCAATTCTCCCAATCCTAGCCAAGCGCAAAACAACTTTTAGTTTGGCAGTCACTGGGTGCCGACATTAATAACTAACTACAGTTTCGTCCTGCCAAGGAGGGTTTCCACTACCCCCAAACCACTACCCCCAGCAAATAACTGGGTATATGCCCGTTACATGCATATACAGTGGCTACATTGTGGACATCTAGCCCACTAACCCCTGTAGGGGCTTTTGGGGTAGTGGCAACTGTGTCAGACATTTTCGGAATGCCTCCCGTCCTTGGCACTCACTATTGTGGCAAATTTCCCTTATTGCGATACTTTGAAGTGGCTAGTTCCCCCATCTCCGCGACTGCTTTGCGACTGTAACGGGGATCCACTTATCACAGGAATGGCAACCTAAAGACAACACAGATTCTCACAACCACGAATACATCTACGATCTGTATCTGTAGCGGTGGCTGAAAGCGAAGGCATTGGGCTCAAAGACTCACATATGGGTATGTAAGTCAAAAATTGGCGGACCTCCAAAATGGTGGCTTTTTTGCTTTCCCTTCACCTGACCAGGCAAAGGCATCCCACAACCACATATCAAACTGGGGGAATCAAAGTGGGAGACCTTTAAAATGGTTGGCTTCTTCTTCCCAGTCTTTTCTGTGGCTCCAGAGATTCTCTGCCAACCGCCGGATCTGAGCCTACGGCCCAGGAGGCGCGCAAACTGTCGGCCAGCCGTGGGATGAGTTGGGCATGCGCCACCTGAAGCGACGGCTCGGTGACCTGGGATGGACGTTTGAACGAAGCGAACCCGGCCACCCACGTCTGAGGACCCACCACTTGGATGGAAAAGGGGGGGGGGCATTCCATTTCCCATTCCCTGCTAGCAAGAAAACCCTTCGAGATGACACCGCTCATGGCGGAAAAAATGAACACTGACATACCGATGCGGCCGATGAGAACATGACTGCCGTATCAGCTGGGGATTTTGGACGATTGCAGTGGCCACCAAACGAGAAGCCACAGGAGTGCAGCTGAACCACCCCGAAAAACCATGGGGACGCTACCACCGATTCCAGGGCCCATACTGGATTCAAGATTCCAGATCTAGAGTCCTGGGAATCCAGAAGTGCTCTAAAGCCCTTTAACGCGTTTTGGGGGAGTCCTGGGAATCTTACATCTTGGATCCAAAAGTGCTCTAAAGCACTTCGAAGCGTTTTACGTGGGTCAAATGGCAACTACAGGCACAGTTAGATGGTCAAAATTGCGGTGCCTAAACAGGGGGCGGAAATCACCCAACAGTAGTGCAAATACTGCCGAATTCTCTTGGGGCGTGGGTTTTTCTTGGGGGGTACCCCATATATAAATATATAGTCAGCTAGGCTAACCCTAGAAAGGTGGTTGTCCTCCTGCTTTCCCTTCAAACCCATGGGAAACCAAAACGGGGTCCGCCATGTGGGATGACTCCGCCTCCATGGCCGCGTTGCGGACCTGGTGGTTCTCCAGGCGCAGCAAGCCTCGTTCGGATCGGAACAACGACCTCTCGGTTGCTTTTTGCACCCCTGCTAAAAGTTTAACTTTTAGTGGTTTAATTCGGAAAACCCACGAGTTAGCAAAAAGTTAAAGTCCCAACAGCCAAGCAAAATGCACCAAAGACCTGTAGGTGGCCCGGAGGCTCCGACGAGGGATGGGTCTGAGGGCTTGAGGGTCCCAAGCCCGGTGGTAAAATGGTCGACCCAGAACCATGCTTCAAGAATTAAGAAGGCGGATATCTGCAGCTATTTATGGTTGGGACTGTCCCTTACTAACCTTCATCTACCCAGGTTTGATTGTGGCTCAGGTGGCCCCACAAAGGGGTGGCTCTGTTTCTCTGAGGGTTCTTGTAGTACACTTGGGAAATGATTGGTGTATTCCCAGATTGTAATACAAAAACCCTTGGAGTTGCATATTCAGCCACCTGTAAAAAGACGAGCATTGTTTGGAGGAGACACAATAAAATTCAGTTCGCACCAGTTGGGATAAACAATAAACCCTAAGACTGCCATAATCCAACTAGGATAACAGAGACAAGTACAGCTTAGAGTCCAAATTGAAGTCCCGGATCCCGATGTTCCGTCCGAGACCGAAAGATCTGGAGAAAGGATTCAGCATATATATATATACACATTCACAAATACATATATGTATATACATACACTATACATATACGTATATATATACACATAATTATATATACATACACATACCTACACATACATACACATAATTACACCCATGTGTGTGCACATACATGCACATACATATATATATATATATATACATATGGCTATGGTTTTTGGGGGGGCCTGTAGCGCGCGACGCGCCACGCATCTTGTTACGGAGGTCTGCAACGGAGGCCCTTGTTACGCAGGTCTGCAACGGAAAAAAGCATTTCTTGACAAGTACCAGTATGAGTGGCACAATTTGCGTAGAACAACGAAGAGCAGCAGCTCCCGCCCGAAAGTCGCAACTCTTCAGCAGAAGCGCAGTACGCAAAGCACACCTCCGCAGCTCCAGCTTGAAATTTGCAACTGCCAATGCAAAGCCAAGCCATGACAGAAAGGGGGGTCACTGGCATGGGCTGGGGTTGGGTCTGTAACAAGGTATGTAACGCCTATGCAACGAGGTGTGTAACGAAGCAAAGCAAAGCGCAGTATGCAAAGCGCGCCTCCGCAGCTCCAGCAAGCCCGGGCTGGGATTGGGCCTGTAACGAGATACGTAACGGCTATGTAACAAGGCAAAGTAAAGCGCAGTACGCAAAGCACGCCTCCGCAGCTCCACCTCATTGCAGCTATTCAACGCGAGCCGAGCTGCAGCAAACAGGGGGGTCGCTGGCCCGGGCTGGGGTCTGCAACAAGGTATGTAACGGCTATGCAACAAGGTCTAGCGGCCCCTGTTGGCAAGCTCTCTGCAAGTTGACTCTTCAGCAAAAGCTTGCTCTGCAAAGTCCGCTCCGCAGGCACCATGGAAATCACTGAGCGTGTGCATGCGTTGGAGTATGTAACGAGGAGCATGCAACGAGCCAAGCGGCTTCTTCATCTGAGGTGTGTAACGTGGGTGTGTAACGAGGGGTGTGTAACGAGGCAGCGGGGCTTGTTACAGAGGTCTGTAATGAGGTCTGTAGCGAATGTCCGCCGCGGCTCTGTTACAGACCCCTGGAAAAAATCACGGCCATATGTGTATATATATATATATATATAAATATTGAACACTCCAAGCCTAAGCCCGTGCTTGGCGCATTGTATCCAAATCAGCAGCACACATCTGCCGAGCCACAGAGGTAGGCTGTCCTGGCGGAGGTCCGCGCCATGTGATCCTTGTGGGTCGCCATAGACGTGGCCTAGCAAGACGGGAGGCTCTCGCGCGCAACATGGAAGATGTCTCAAGATGTCTCAAGGTCCTCTCAGAATTTGTGATTCTCTTTAGGCTTTCTTGTAAAACCCGAAAAGGGTAACTTTTAGCCTTGTCTTTTCTCAGGCTACCCTTGTCATGTTGATTGGATTTTGGCCCACGTCGGGGGTGCCCAAAACGTGATATTTGCAAATCCTGTTTCATTGTTTGTCTATCCCAACATATCACATGGTCGAAATTCGCGTAAACCCCGGAAAGGGGGGGCTCATTTCCTGGCCGAAACTCGCCCGCCACCAAAATGGTTGTCTCAAAAAATATATTGTCCAGAAACAGGGAAAGAGAGACACCGACCAAAAACAAGGGGCTTGGCGCATTCACACGGGGTTTCTATTGCTTGGGACGCTGACTTTCCATGTGTCCGCCTTTCCCTTGCTGAGCACTCCGGATGTAGCGAAAATTTCCCTTGGACACTGCAAACTTCTGAAACTGCGCGGGACACTTTTGGCGAAGGCCAGATGTGCCATATGGCTGTGGGTCAAAACCCTGTACCCCTGGTAAACATCAAGATAGGTGGCAAATGGGTTTTCATCCACCCCAAAATGGAGGCATAGGTTATCACACTGGCTGTCTAACTTTCAGGATCAGCAAGGAAATGTCCCCAGCCCAAGGTCCTGCTGGAAGAGCGGGAAGATGCACCTGGACCGTGCCTGGCGCAAAACAAACATGCAGGTGGAGACCAAAAACATCGGGCTCTGGAGAAAAAAGCAGTCCTAAACCAACCGTCAACCAACCCTAAACCAACCCTAAACTAGCCCTAAACCAACCCTAGACCTTCCTGTTCAAATCTAAACAAGCGAAGGCTCCCAAGACCCCCGAACCACTGCTTCCCCTGTCCAAAATCACAAGTACTGTCCAAAGCGGCGGTTGGGGTGCTGGACTTGGGCAAACGGGTTGAAGCCGTCACATGTTGCACACATCGGATGGTCATAGTCCACCGACCCAAAGGGCTCAAAAAGGAGTCACGGGGAAACGCCGCACCGAATGTGTGAGATCAAGAGTTGGGATATGAACACCTTCCCCAGCAACCAGGGTAATGGTTCACACTGGAACATGACTCGAGTAAGATGATTGACAACACATTGTGACCCCCTGAAAAGGAAAAACCTGGATGTTGGAATCAGCTCCAGCTGAAACGTTCATGAGATAGGGGGTCCAAATCGGCAACGACCGGCATTGGGTTGGCTTCTTGTTACCGCTTCAATACCACCAACAAAAAAACTGACTTTTCTTCGAACAACCTGGCCACAAAGCTTTATATTGTGAGTCCTCTCTGCAATTCCCACTCAATCAAGGACTGTGCTCCCGTCCAGTATCCTGCTTGGGCTTGTATCAGGACATGTAAGAGTGTCCCCAAATTGGCCAAATCGGAGACCATTCTTTTTCAAGCCCACTGGGAGAAACGGTTTCGGAACCTTGACACCCCATTCCCACGGACAATTGTTTGGCTCTTTCTCTGCGGCGAAGTGGGAGTGTCCCCCATGTCCCTCCCATGCCTCAAGGCCAGGCTCCTGGACCTTGGACGCTCGTGCTGTGTTGAGGGAACCCTTCTCGGGGTGGCGCAAAAAAAACGAGACCAACAGAAGAAAAAAGAGCATATCATCAAGCCCTCTAAAGTCCAAGCTAAAAGTCCACTTGGAACCAAGGCTTAGTGCGCCAGGACTGTCACGTGCTTTCATTTTTCGGTGTCCTGTCTTTTTTAGGGTGACATCAAAAACACCCAAATCCTGACGTTTTGGGGTCAACCTTCAGCTGAGCAGCTGGATGGTGCGTGAGCAGCAACGGAGCAGTCCTTGGATCGGATGGCTCGACACACTTTCGGGCCCAGTGTTTACAAGAACCACAAGTTTTTCTTCGAAACGGAGGTCAATAAAAAGGTGGGTTGGAAAAAAGGGTCCCGCATCTCCCGCATCTACCCAACCCAAATACCACCTTCAAAGTGTGAGTGGCTGTGTTGCTTTGTGACCTGGATGTGGTGCCTGAATGTGTTGTGTTTTCTGGTGTTGGCAACATTCATTTTATGCATGGTATCTTGTCATGCCGTCCGTGTTGATACCCTCCCCCCGCAAAACACACTGTCCCCACTGGCAAGCACCTCCCTTTGGGAAAGGCAACAAAGACCACACATGAAATAAACCCCTTAAACCACATGCAGCATAGCCTGGTCTATCTTTACCAAACGCAACTCATCAAACCATTCAACGCCACTTTTCGGCCCGGGCGTCCTTCTTGAGGCTCGGTACCCTCTTTGGGCTGCTTTAAAGGGAAACCCAAAAGGAAACCAACCACTTTGGGGTTTGGGGGTTCAAATGGCTGTGGGTCAAAACCAATGGGATCCCATTTTCGGGTAGGTGCACCACCCATTTTTAGTCTATTTTAGTGGTGGGATAGGGGGTGCGATTTGGATTTTGACCTATGGCCAAATCCCAAGGCAAACCCAAGCAGTGCGGTTCAGTCCCACTCGGACCGGTCGCGAAAACTGAGGGCTCAGCTCGTTGTCCACCCGCAGGGCCACGCCCTTCACAAGGGCCACAAAGTAGGCCTAGGGCTCGGTGTTGGGACCCACCGCTTTTTAAGATGCTACACCTTTGGTGCGAAATGGGACTTGGTGCTACCCCTGATAGAAAAAATAATAATTTCGCAGCAAGTGGTTTATCACAGCCAAGCTTCATCGGTTCCACTGGTGCAGGACATATTGCGCATCCACAGTGCTTAACCAACCTCCTTGCGGCTCCCCTTTGAGGGTGGCCATGCAAGGTTTCCTTTTTCAGGAACTGGCCCCTGAGAAATTGGACCCTTTCTGAAGGCACCCCCCCGAAAGAAATCTTGTCTTTGGGGATCCCATTCTCGCCCCCCAAAAAAGAAAGGATTTATGTCTTACCCAGGCACACATTGACATCTCTTACCCAGGCACACATTGACATCAACCTTGCATATATCTATATATATATATGTGATCGGCGGGGTTGCCCCGAACAAAGGGAAGACTTGTTTTTGCAACTTTCGAGGTGGAACTCCAGTAAGCCGACCATTGCCAGGTCAATGAAAAGCAGTGATGTCAAGGGTTTCAGAGTGGCCATACCCTGACATGTGCGCCATGTATACCACCAATGTAGCCGACTTGGGTATGAGCCTTGAAGGTTCGTAGCGTCTTTGAAACCACTGGTGAATGTTCCAAGTCCAGTGAAGCCAGGGATGGGCAAAATACAACTAAAACATTAGAACCCTGTAAATGGTGATGTCAAAGACACCAAGGGAACACACGCACACACACACACACACACACACACACACACACACACACACACACACACACACACACACACACACACACACACACACACACACACACACACACACACACACACACACACACACACACACACACACACACACACACACACACACACACACACACACACACACACACACACACACACACACACACACACACACACACACACACACACACACACACACACACACACACACACACACACACACACACACACACACACACACACACACACACACACACACACACACACACGCTGTTCTTGACTCACCCACCTGAAATAAGACATGGAGACGCGAAGGAACCTTGAGGGTGAGGGTGCGAACTGACAGTAGGTGGCGCGCTGTATGTCCAAAATTGTTCACCCCAATTCTGATGTCCACTAGAGGGTCCCCACTTAAAATCCACACCGAAATCCGGGGCTTAAGTCCACCGGGCATATAAACAAACAAAAACTTGGGCCAACGCATTGCAACTTGTGCTCTGGGAAGGTCCCAACTTTGTCAGTGAAGGCCAAACATCTTGCTTGCTTAGCCTAGGAAGAAAAGGGGCTGCTTTGGCGGAAAACGGCTTGGCTCGATTTTAGAGTTTCCCCTTGCAATTGAAGGAAACAATTTCCCTGATTGATTGCTGCAATGCTCGGCTTCCTCTTGACCATTGCAGCAAGTGGCCCTGATGTCGGCGCACAAAACACGCAGCAAAGTTGGATGAAGTTGCTTCGCGGCCCGTGTGAGGTGCAAAGAAAAATTGGGATTTTCTGCTCAGGTCCTCGCCAAGCATTCCTCGTTTGGAAGCTCCGGCCTCAGCTGGCAACAAGTGGAACGTAGCTGGGCAATAGAGCAAACATGCAGCTGGTTGAATGCACAACTTGCACTTCCCTGTTCAAGTCCCTTTGCAGGAACATCCTTTAGAGGGCCAAAATCCATGCCTGATTGAACGACATCCGGTCAGCCGAGGCCTGCACTGGCCAGTCAGCAGCTTGTTCAACTGGCTGCCGCTCAGCAAGTAGTAAAACGATGTCTCCCGGCGGGCCTCCAAAGCTCCACTTCCGGATGATCCATACCCTGGTCAAAAATTGCAACACCATCTATGGACATGCACAACTTAGAGGAGTCTCAGAGGTCCCTGGTTCAACCCGCGCCCCTCACAAATAAATGGAGCATGGAGTGCTGTATATCTTGACCGAACCTCATATCCTGACGATGACCGCGGCTTATTCTCCGTCAACTCTGCCCTTGCCCTTTCTGACCCATCACTGCGGGCAAGTCACATTCTGGACAAGTATGCACCTAGGCCCGGCAAATGTCCCTCTCCCGAACAGGGCCGGCATACTGCCGGCATGCTTGCAAAAACTCACCTGCTAAAAGATAGGGGCGCGAAATTAAGTGTGCAGAAACAATGCCGGCAGCCTACTCTGAACACAATACTTTTGCGTTGTGCATATGTTGTTTGTCTGGAAAACACAAAGCAACCTCAGACTGGTCATGCAACGGTATCCTTAAAGCAAGCCAGTGTAGCTCTCGACAAGGCCAGCCTGGTGTTTGCTCAACAAGGTGCCAACATGTCCGTGTGCCTCTACCCCAGTGAGTCAGAAAGACTCAGTGATCTCGTCAGGATGCAACTGCACTCTGACACAGCCAAGAGAATCCTGCACTCCTCATCAGGGGCATGTCATGGCAAGTCATGTCGCTGGCATTCGTTGGCATTTCATGTGTTCTCAGCCACAGGCAAGAATGGCGTTTGCTCAACAAAGTGCCAGCATGTCTGCAACCCCTGTACCCCACTGAGTCGGAAAGACTCTGTGATCTTGTCAGGATGCCAAGGCACTCTGACACAGCCAAGAGAATTCTGCACATCATCATCCGGGGCATCTCGTGGCAGCTCATGCGTTGTCCGACACTCACAAGTCACCTCATGGCATCTTAACAGCAAGCCAGCGTGGCTCTTGACAAGCCAAGTTTGTCAGGATGCCAACGCACTCTGACTACCAATGCACTCTGACACAGCCAAGAGAATTCTGCACTCATCATCAGGGGCATCTCATGGCATTTTCATGTCGCTGACATGCGTGTTTGTGTTTCCTAAATCCACAATTCGTCTGACAATAAACATCTAAGAGCAACCTGCACTGCTGTTGACAAGCCAAGTTCGACTCTTACTCAACAAGGTGCCAACATGCCAATATGCCTGTACCCCAGTGAGTCAGAAAGACTCAGTGATCTCGTCAGGATGCCAACGCACTCTGACACAGCCAAGATAATTCTGCACTCCTCATCAGGGGCATCTCATGGCATTTCATGTCGCTGACATGCGTGTTTGTGTTTCCTCAATCCACACTTCGTCGGACAATAAAAATCTAAGAGCAACCTGCACTGCTGTTGACAAGCCAAGTTCGACTCTTGCTCAACAAGGTGCCAACATGCCCGTATGCCTGTACCCCAGTGAGTCAGAAAGACTCAGTGATCTCGTCAGGATGCCAATGCACTCTGACACAGCCAAGAGAATTCTGCACTCATCATCAGGGGCATCTCATGGCATTTCATGTCGCTGACATGCGTGTTTGTGCTTCCTAAATTCACACTTCGTCTGACAATAAACATCTAAGAGCAACCTGCACTGCTGTTGACAAGCCAAGTTCGACTCTTACTCAACAAGGTGCCAACATGCCCGTATGCCTGTACCCCAGTGAGTCAGAAAGACTCAGTGATCTTGTCAGGATGCCAATGCACTCTGACACAGACAAGATAATTTTGCACTCATCATGAGGGGCATCTCATGGCATTTCATGTCGCTGACATGCGTGCTTGTTGATTTTTAAATCCACACTTCGTCCAACAAACAAAAACTATGAGTAACGTGCACAGCTCTTAACAAGCCAAGTTCGACTCTTACTCAACAAGGGGCCAACATGCTCGTATGCCTGCACCCCAGTGAGTCAGAAAGACTCAGTGATCTCGTCAGGATGCCAATGCACTCTGACACAGCCAAGAGAATTCTGCACTCATCATCAGGGGCATCTCATGGCATTTCATGTCGCTGACATGCGTGGTTGTGCTTCCTAAATTCACACTTCGTCTGACAATACACATCTAAGAGCAACCTGCACTGCTGTTGACAAGCCAAGTTCCACTCTTACTCAACAAGGGGCCAACATGCCCGTATGCCTGTACCCCAGTGAGTCAGACAGACTCAGTGATCTCGTCAGGATGCCAATGCACTCTGACACAGACAAGAGAATTCTGCACTCATCATCAGGGGCATCTCATGGCATTTCATGAATTCCACCCGACCGTCTGGCACTAAAAGCCACTTGGTGGTATTCTAGGAGCAATTTCCACCTTCTTTTGGCAAACCTAGCTGGAGGCTTGCTCAACAAGGTGCCACATGCCTGCGTGCCTGTACCCAAGGAGTCAGAAAGTCTCAGCACTCTCGTTAGGATGGTAGAAAAACAAACACGTCGTCACGGTCAGCGGAACCGCAGTTGCCAGAGGGAACTTTCAGTGGGTGCACTAAAGTGACAAACAGCTTGGCCTCCAAAATGATAGTTTAGAGGTGTTTAGGGATTACTGGGTTCAAAAGTCGAGATTTGTTGCCTCTTTCCCTTGGTGAAAAAGGGGGAATGGAGGAACTGTGGGATTTCCCGCCCCAAAAAGAGAGAGCGCCGAAAAGAAAACCTTGAAAAGCCACCCTCTTCAAGTTAGACCCACAAATCAGCCAGAAAAGATCAGAAAAGTGACTCAAGTCCTGAAACTGGAGCAGCAAGTCTCCGATGTGTACGGGAGGGTATCACAGGCTCAACCTTCCCAACACCCAGCACAAGGAGAGCCCTGTCAAGTGCCATATAAACCAAACCAAAAAGGACGTGGGGCTGAGGTTCATTCCGAGAACATTATTCTTGCCCATCTCTTAACCTTTCAGAGATTCCTGGGAAAATTCCAAAGACATTGAAATTCCTGAGATCCGCCAACCATTCCTCGCCTAAGTAGGGGCTATCGAATGGTACCACGTGCCCTTTGGGGAGTTGTTGGTCGACCCACATATTGGGGGTGGGTTGTACCTGGAGAAGCCTAAGATAAAGTCAAAGGATCACCCTGATGAGGCCTTGAAGGGTTAAATAGGGGATAGCCCTTCCCTATAGCCCCTGCTTCCGGCGTGTCTTATTAAAGGGACCCCAAACGGTGGGTTTCGCTTTAAAGTTTCCTGTTACCTCAAAAAGGGCACCGACTCGAAACATAGGAGCCATGCCCAGAACCGGCAAGTTTGATTGTTCTAGGGGTTGATTCCCCATTATTTTCAGCCATCCTTCTTTTTAAAAACCGATCGCGATTTCCCCAGGGTGGCTGGTTTTTGAATAAACCCCTAGAAAGAAACCCTAGAAAGAATCTAGAAGGATCCCAGGAAAGAACTCACTTGCTGAGTGGATGGCCCCAAAAAAATCAAACCTCTTTTTGTTTACCACTAGAATGGTCCAAACCCAAAAAGTTTAAAGTTGAACTGAGGAAGCGAGAGAATGGAATGGAAGCTACCCCGAGATTCCCTGAAGTCCTTGACCGCGGCACATGGTCTGCAGGAGCTGGAGACGCACAGAAGGCGCGGTCCGGGAGGTGAGGAGTGCTCCCACGAAGTAGGACAGCACCTCACCCAAAACTGAACGCATCCCTCCGAAAATCCCATCTAAAACCCACCAAAACCCTGTAAAACCTACCAAAACACTGTAGAACCTGCAACTTAACCCTTTGACCCTTGGAAGTGGACACCTTTGAATTACAAGGTGATTCCTATCCACGAACTAGTTTTGAGGGAAAACATCTTAGCAATTTGGAGACATAACACCAATTATCGTTCTTCTGGTTGAAAGGCAAATCATGGAAAACCAAAAAGGCAAGAGGCTGTCACAGTTCGCATTTCTGTGATAGTAGGCCATCCCATGCCAACTTGATCACCTTTCTTTTAACAGTTACATGGGGTATCGCAGAAATCATCCCCAAAAAAGGCAATGCCTCTCCCCCCAAAATTAAAACGTGCAACTTGATTCCGTTCGTAGTTTAGGCGATCGTTCCCTCTGCCCCCCCCCCTTCAAAGAAAAATCCAAAGGAGGTTGTTTAAGTCATAGTGGTTAAATCACCCAGACTCCATGTCATGTGCTCTCGTTTTTAGTAGGTCCAAGGCAAAAATACAATCCTCAAACAGTAGGGCTCTCTTCTTTGGGCTACTCCATGTTGATTTTCAGGAGTGTGCCTCGCAAGGCCCTGCTCAGAGCAACTAAGAACCCCCACTCTTGGCAGGCTGGAAAAGGCGAAACCGAGGAACATGAGTGCATCTTGCTTTACGGACCACCCAAATGGCGGCTCTCCCTTCCACAAAGCTAAATGTTTACCTTGTGGGAACCACCAAGAAAGGGGTACCCTCAAGAAGAAACACACCCTTCTTGTGCCATGCTCCACTCTCCTTATATGGCCGATGGTCTTGGTTCCCTTAAACAGAAATCGTTACAATGGTTTTTAAGGATCCTTCCTACCAGGTGGATGACCATCCCGGTTAATGGCACTTTTGGGGGACCCACTCCAGCGAGTCAAGGAACAAGCACCTCGCCTGGCGCTCACAAAAGAGCTCAAAGAGGTACGGGTCATTCCTCTCGCCCCAGGCAAGCCTGGGTGCCCGAACAGAACGGGCAATGAGAGGCACACAAAGGACACTTGGCCTATCTTAACCTTGCCAAAAAAAAGAAGCAACACACATGGTTGTCTTTGTGGTTCCCGAAAGCCAACGGGACAAACAACAAAAACACGTGTTTAGGTTTGAAACCCCTGTTTTGCCTAAGGCAAAAGGTTGAAAGTGTTTCGCCAAAGGGCGGTTGTTCCCCCAAAAAAGAGGCACCATGAGGCGCTTGACCAACCCAAAAGCAGGCCTGGAACCAAGACCAGGCTCAAGTCCTTGCCGACTTAAGCTCCACGGTTCATTGCCCACTTCACGGATCCAGTGTGGGATGCACATGGCGAATGAAATCACTAAGGGGATTACCCCTCAGAAATCACTCCTGAAATCTCAAGGTTCTATACAACCAAACATACACTCATGAGTTCTTAAATGATACATCCAACAACCAGCTGCTTTAGAAATCCGCTACATCAACTGCCAAGAGCAACTGTCGATCTTGTCGAAGTGTACCTTTTGAAGGCCGCTGTTAGGGGCAACCCAGCTCTGACATGGACACCGGCGCTTCTCGCGGCCGAGTGGCGCTTCAGCGGTCAGGCGCAGGTGTTCGACGACCACCTCGATTCGATTCTCCCATTGGATTCCAACTACAAGGTCGAAGACACCCTCTCAGATGCCCAGTGGCCATTGGAAAAGAGGGCACCCTTTTTTGGTTGGTTGACTTTAAAGGGACTCCCTTCCCCCCAAAAAAGGAAAAAAGGCATCACTGGGCAACTGGGACTTGCCAAGCGACCTCTGCAACAAGTGGCGCACATTTTGCCCGTGAAGCAGAAAACTAAAAAAAAAGGCAAAGGTGAGTCAAGTCTGGCAACGAAATGGGGGAAGCAACTACTTCGACCCTATGTCGGCTATCGGGGAAACCATGCTTGTGGTGATCCGAGCCTCACCCTCGCTGTCAAGCCGAGGGCCACACATCTGCCTCGGAGGGCGTGTGAGGCCACATGACGGAGTCCGGCGTGAGGCTCTCCGTGAGGTGCGAGAGCCTCGGAGAGAGGCGATTGTTGGTGAGACCATGGATCTAAGAAGCATTGACTATTGGACTGCTCATGGACTATAAGGGTTCTCAAACAGCCCATGCCCAAGAAATTGCTTGTTTTGTGGTATTTTGTTCGTTCCCCTTTAAACAGGCATTTTGAGGAACACCCGGGTCACCCGGTAATGAACGTCTGATGATTTGGGGCTCCTTTTCAGCTGTCAACATAGACCTTTACCCAGAAACTTTCAAGTGGGTCTTTTCAACAATTCTGGAAGTGGATGCATGGTGGTATACATTTAAAGGAGTGTTCTGAAGGGAGGCTAAATTTTCGGGGGATCATCACATTTGGCCGGAGAAAAGCTGGTGTTTTCTTTGGGGTTTCCCTGTAAAACACCTTGCCCTCAGAAGGTCACAATTTGCTTGACCAGGTGACATTGGATTTGGGTGTTTGTCCTCATTCTCGTTTCTGAAATTGCTGAGTGCGCGCAATGCCGCGCATTTGATTTGCTGTCGCACGTTGCACAAACATGGACCGTTGCTCGCACAAGTTTGTCTCAAGGTACTCTCAGGAAAACACTTCCAAATGGAAACTTGGCCCGATTCGCTTTGGTTGCAAGTTGCCTTTCCCAAGTACAGCGGGCACCGTTTCTGGAAAACCTGTTGCAAGGCAGCTTCATGCTGAAGCCGCTGCTATTTCAAGGGTCCGTAGCTGGACACAGACATCCTTGCAGGATTCAAATCTTGGTCGTTCGAGTCGTCCCACATTTGAACAAGGCGGCCCTGGTCAATACTCAAGGTCTGAATCTTGGAGCAAATCTGAACAGAACATAGCCCTGAAGCCGGTGAGCAAAGACCTTCGAACACTTACATCCCAACATCGAGCATGATACGACAGCCCAACACGTTTTTGTTAAACCTGGTTGGCGCTCTAAAAAACCCAAAGGAAACGGCTGGCTAACTACCCACTACATAATGGTGCTTGAAGGGAACCAGCCCCTGACCCGAGCACAGTCTGACCACGGATGTTTACTCTGTCATCTCAGCCCAGGGGATTTCCATGGGAAACCAGGGGCGGCTTGTTTTGGGTAGGGTGTAACGACAAGGGCAATCCCAAGTGTGGCACACGCCACTGGGTGTCTGGGCAACCGTTTCTTCTCTCTGCATGCCGCAAGGGCGCGCTTTTGGCTTGGCCCCCCGCATATTGATGAAATTATCTGCGTGGCAGTGAGGAGGCCGATCCTGGAACCATCTGGAACTCGTACGACCCACGGACTAAACTACCAGTTTTCCCCACATAAAAAGCATGTAAGTTCGGTGTGTCCCCCTGAGTTTGTGCCAGGAATTCGGGCCCCGAAAATAACAGCAGACATGAATCTAATTTAGCTTTGTCATTTGCGCATATCAGACACACTGCATATTTACCCTAGCTGACATGGAAACTACGTGATTACTCACCGTTTTCCCGTTTGGTAACTTGGTGAGTGTATTCGATGTCATCTCACTAAACTTGTAAGTACGTTGCGGTAGACATATTATGTATACCATATATATTCTACTGGTTTGTGGTTCATATCAAAGGGTCTCTTCAGGAAGGAAGGAAGGAAGGAGTTTTGACTGTAAAAAAGGGCATTGCCTTTCCAATTGGGCACAGGTGTCAAAACGAGGCCCCAGTTTTGGCGCATGCTGATGTAGTGTGGGTGCAGCATAGGGGGCGTGGAAAAAATAACCCTACCCATGCCTTTGGGGTGTCCTTTTGGGCAAACTAAACAATATCGATTTGGCACCCAGAGGCTCTCTCGGCGACACCAGCATTTTTGAGGGTGTCTTGGGCCACAAGCTTTGGTCATGATGAAAGGAAATGTCTTGGGAAGAACACAGCGCAAACAACAACAGGTTCTCGGGGACGAATGTCGGCACAAGTGCACTGTATGGAAAGTCGGGGTTCCCTATACTTCCTCTTAAATCATTCCCCTACTAAGGGGGGATCATGGGCCCAAAAGGTGTGGCTTTAAACCAGAAACTGAAGTATAGGAAGTATAAGAACTCCTGGAAGTGGTAGCCTGAGGCCAGCACAGGCTTGGACAGCGGCGAAGAGTGCTTTGCCTGGAACACCCGATGCATGTGGATGGACTGTTGAAAATGGAGGTCACGGATTGGGGATGTGTTTGTGATCGACCTAGCCAGAACCAGGAATTAACCTTTCGAAAGCTAGTTTCCTGTGGCTTCCTGTCAACTGAGGGGTTCTAATTAATCCCAAATCCGTGGACAAACATAACAAGGGAAAGGCCCATGCTCTGGTTGAAAGGGGACATTTTGCGCTTGGCTCCCCTTTAGTAAGCAACCGCCTGCTGGTTTCTTAGATTGCCCACTGGCCCGCTTCAACGTCACACTGTGAGCTTTTGTTCCAACAAACCGCCGTGTCGTTCTTGCTGGTTCCGCCGCAATTTGCCAAAATGGGCATGTCAACATCGCAACAAGCCTGCGCGGTCTGTGGCGAAACGCGGCTTGAAAGAGCTGTGCCTGCCTTAGCAGGCGGCATGTCAGCGGTCTGGTACTGTTGAAATCGGGATCCGGGCCCATGCGATTTCGTGTTGGCTTGCGTTGAATCCAAGGCCCAAATACAGGTACCTGGAAAGCCGGAGCTTATCAAGGAAACCCAGCGGATTCCCATGGGGAAAGGGAACTTTTTATTTGGGTGTCTTTTTTGAGTTGGAACCCTCTTTTTGGTTGGCAAAGGAAACCGGAAAACCAACGTTTGCGTAGTAGTGTTTCAGATTCCAAAAAAAACACAAAGACACACCCATTTAGTGGTTGATGTAAAGGGAAACGCCGACGAAAAAAGGCACGACTGTAGGTCTGGACTATCGAAGCCCCCTCATGAATGAGAACTCATCCCAAATCAGCTTCTCTCCAGTTGGTGAATTGGTTTGGTGGTTGGAATGTCAAGAGCACCTTGCCCCATTTGACTTCAAACGGTAGGCTTCCAATCCGAATCCAACTCAATCCAAGCCACCAACTCCGAAATCCGTAGAGGACTTTGGAAGATTACTTTCCTTCTGGAGGACATGCTTGTTGGAAACAATCTCAAAGTGGCAACTAAGCGGTGACCAATAAACACCAAGGACAATCTCGGGACCGCCTCTACCGCCGCTGTCGGGAAAGCCTCCTGCACCGCGGCAGCCACCTCAGCAAGCTTCATGATGAGCGACATGGCAACAACTGTTAGGCGATTTTCAAATTTGAGGGTGCTTGTTCCACCAACCACAATTTTGGGCCTGTAAACCAAAACGCGAAATGGACGCCAAAGCAAGTACAGCGCCCCCATTCAGAAAAAAACAAGCTAGATGCAGGTATACATACACTTTGTATGCCGAGCAGGTAGCTTGGCGCACGAAAAAGGGGCGGGGTACGCAGAAAACAATATATTTAGACCCTCAATGATAAACATAGTTTTGGAGGATACCAAACGGGTTGGCGTAGGGTTCTCTTGGCCACATTCACGATTTGGCCATGGAATCGGTCCAGAACCAACCTAAATTTGAACGCGGAAGTGCGTGGCGGTCTTGTGCTGCCATCAAACCTGATGCTCATAGGTACGGCTACCAAAACTTGTCGCAATTCCCCAAGAGGTTGATCCCTACAGGTACCAAGAAGCGCCTTTTGACCGAAATCTGAAAAAACTCTTTGGACCGTCCCTTAAAGGCAGGTGAGGATGTCTCTAGACCACGTGTCGACTGTTCGATTCGGAATCGGGGCCCCGAGTCTCCGGCGTTCTGAAACGTGGAGTACAAGCGGTTGGACAGCTCTGCGAAAACATCCTCCTGCCATGCGGAGACAGCGACGGCCCTAAACACCCCTCAAATGCAAGGACACCGCTGAAAACCTTTCAGGTGCAACGCATCGAAGCATCTGGGATATCTACCACAAGCTTAACTGGGAGTAAACCGAGCTCATCCAGAAAGGTCCCCTTTTCAGGGGTTTCCTATTTCCGCTGCGCGCATTGTAGAAATTGCAGACATGCAAGCCAGGCTAATCTGCACATGAGTCAAGCCAAGCCTTCGCACAAACGCTGAGTGATCTCGGGTCCTGTGGTACGTCCGGTGCCGGAGACATGGCTTAAGCTTTGGGATGTCAAGAATGAGTTGGTTTCTGCAGCTCGCTGCTGTCTCGCACCTTGCCGTGCTATCTCTGACTGAATTCCTGAGCACCATGAGAAAATATCCATCCGCACAGTTGCAAGCCTTGGGCCCAAGTCAGGCTGCACAAGCGTCTCGTCGATTTGCCGAGCCAACGGTTTGAAAATGGCAATGAGAACAAAGAAGACTCCGTGAGCTTCACATAAACCCACGTGATTACCCTGCTGGGATTTGAACTTATGGTCGGTTTTATTCCCCTGGAACATGCCCCCCAGAAACGCATTGACGCTCAACGCCCATGAGGTTGTCCCAACACCCAGCGTTCAAACACTCTTCCCCTTGAAGCCTTAGGGCTAGGCCCGGCTGGCGTTCGCCAAGTTTGCCCAAGCTTGGTTCCGCAAGGGAAGGCGGGGCCTCGGACATCCCATTTCCTCATTGAAGGAGTATTATACTAGTACTTGCTTATCTTCCTTGTAGGAGTATCGTTTTTTGGCTTAGCTTCTTTGTACAAAAGGAACCTCAAATTCCGCCAGACGATGCTGAGTCTTCAAGTCGACACCTTGAGCTCATAGAGCGACAGGGTTCTGTAGATTTTGGTCCATGCCATGCAAAACCGTCCGCACAGAAAAAAAAAAAACACAAAAACACAGACCCGTTGGGATGCAGAAGGCAAAGGTCCACCTCCATGAGATCCAATAGTTGAGCTAAGGCTCGTGAGCATTCGACCCTACGCATTGTAAGGGTCGGATGTGCAGACTCCTACATTTGTTGCGTAAATGAGCAAAAGGAAGGCGTGCGGTTGTGTAGAACCCCCGGCCCAAACATGCGAGACAAATGGGAAGATCACCAAGGTACCAAGCGGCGTTGTTCACAAGGCTTCTTGCGCCGCTCATCCATTTGGTGCATGTGATGAAGACCCCGTGACAACATGTGTGACAATCACAAGGATAGGGGGCACCCTTTTTCTGACCCCACGCAGTTTTTAGGCCCCCCGCACCCCGCTGTTTGTTCAAGCCCCGCTTCCTCTATTCTGACCCCCGCCAAGATCGACCATCGCTCCTTTGACAGCCTGTTCACATCGTGGCGCGTTGTCAAAACTTCTTTTCTTACGCTGTGCTCGCGCCGTTTCAAGCTGCATCGGGCTCCGGAATCCTAAACTACGCCATCTGGTCATGTCTGGTGCCTATCCCTGTTCATTCAGGTTGTTTTGCCTCAAACAACTTACTGGTTGACGAAGCCTTTGACATAAGAAGATAGAACCACGAGTCTCAAATTGGTGTCTGGCTCAAACGAGTGTCTCTGGACTTGATATATCTCCACCGCGCGAAGAAGGATGCCCGGTAGCGGCGGCCTTTCGCAGGCCTTCGAAAGGCAACAGGCTCGTGGTGCGCCGCTGGACAGATCCTCATCCGAAGAGTTGGGAGTTCTGCAGACTGCTTCGCAGAACCGTGACACTTTACACTGCCGAAAAGGCGAGACTCGCGCCCTCCGGAATCATGCTGCCGCACTCGGCTTGAGATGTGAAACGAATCGATCGATGCATGCCACGGGAGCCAAGCTTTGCTCATGGCCCCGAAACCACAGCACTGTGCAGCCCAGCTTGAGAATTTCCGAGTCTACCCGGCCCATTGGACATGCTGAACATCTGCATGGCCGGAAGCATGATCAGCGTAGGGCTGTCTCCCTCTGTCTCTATGAAACGTGGTGTCGGACCGTGGCATCCCTGATCGCTGGACGAGGGGTGTTCTGGACATCTCCGTGCACGGAAACATGCTGAGCGCAAACGCGCAAAGCGATCTCTCAGCTGGAAGCGAGACATGAGTCAAGAGAGAGAGAGAGGTGGTATAGCCCACTGATTGATTGAGCAAAAGGGTCCAAGTTTACTTGGAAGTTGCATGTTGAGAAAACACTCGCTTATCCACAAAAGAGGTGATTGAATGTGTTAAAAGTGAGTCGTCAGTGTGCTTGAGGCGAACTTGGGCTGTTCAAGGCTCAAACTGCATATCTTCATGGGTTGGCCAGAAACATGGTAGGGATGCACCTGGATCACCCCCAACCCGTGGGTTGCGAGAGTAGATCCCTTCCGTGCAGATCTCTTCAAAAGGGGCGGATGCCGATCCTTTGCAAGTGAACTCTCATACGAAAAACCACACCCATGGGACAATTGCAGATCTGAGAATCGGCATTCTGGTTCCACTTTGAAAAAGGGAGGGATAATCAGTATCCAAGAAAAGACAAGCCTCCAGAAACAAAAAGGAACAAGCACTGGACAACTCCTGCTTTGATTCACCAATGGGTCGTCTTGACTCAAGTGCTCAGCATTTTGCTCTTGTTCAGCTCGGCTGCTGTTGGCCTCAGCTGAGGTTGCAACCATTGGCGAGCGTTTTTGCGGGCGGCATCAATGAACGAAACGGGGGCTCTGCACATATTTGGCCATGGGTCAAAAGCCCGTACCCCCAGCGAACATCCCAATCCCCACTAAAATAAACTAAAATAAGTGGTGCACCTACCCCAAAATGGTACCCTATTTATGAAGAGGGGGAAAAGGCCGAGCGCCTTACCTCTGGCAGTTTAGATGCTTGGCAGCCAAAACAAGACGGGCCTGCACGGAGATGTCGTGATGCCAGTCAGTCGGGGGACAAAAAAAACATCGGGCGCATCGATTTGCCTGTTTCGGACCGGAAGGACAAACAACGAAGGTGCAGTAGTAAACCATCATCTTGGCATTCTCAGTTCCATTTGGATTGGCCAAAAGAAGTCCTAACTTTCTGAGTAAAACAAACATGGCGGTCCCGCTCAAAAGTATAAAGTCCAGAAACTCGGGGACGTAGCGTTGCATTCTCGTCCACCGGCCATGGGAAACACGGTGAGGGCGACCCCGAAGAACCTCAATGAACAATAAGCTCAGGTGATATCCCCAACAGCATGCGGTGCTCTTTTTAGTGCTCGCACCACGGTGGAACCCTGGCGGAACCCTGCTGGAACCCTGGTGGAAACCTGGAACCTTACCTCACCGCCCCGGACCACCCCGGAGCCTAGGGGCTGAGACTCCAAAGCTTTCAGCTGTTGGGGAAAAAGAACGGGTGGGAACCCACTTGTTCCATTGCGGTTGCAAATGTCAACGACCAATCCGGGAGGAACACAAACAAAGCAAGCTCAATGTCGGTCCTCGGGGGGGGCCCTTGGGGTTCCCGTGTGTCCTTACGAGATATATGGAAGCATGGTAAATTGCAACCACACATCCCATCGCCCATCCCCATCCCCATCCCCATCCCCCTCCCTCCCTCCCTCCCTCTCTCTCTCTCTCTCTCTCTCTCTCTCTTTCTCTCTCTCTCTCTCTCTCGCTTTCTTTTTCTCTCTTTCTCCCTCCCCCTCTTTCAACCCCCCAAAGGCTTTGGCCGTTCTGGCGCGTTCCGCTTCAAACAGTTGCGGATGAGGTTGGTGGCCTGCACGGATCTGTTTGGATGGCCGAATCCCTGCCACAAAGCTTCTTTGCCAACCGAAAGATGTCTTATCGCGTTTTGTGGGTGTCGCTTTTTTTTTGAGGATGTACTCATTTGGAGTGGTTTTAGCAAACGGAAGCCACATGGACACCAAGCATATGTAGGGTTCCCTTTTTGAAGACCCGCCCTTCTGTAGCCCCCTGCAGGAGAATTGCTCTTTCTGCGGAACGTCACTGCTTCCAGGCACCCTTTCGTTGCCCCGAAAAGCTGCAGGTAGAGGAGTCTCCCATACACTGCCATGCCTTGTGCTTGGTTTCTCACTATGCTCAAGCAAACAATTGGGTGGGGCCTAACATCAATTGGTTCCTTGCTAGGTCCTCCAGTAGGGAGGTTAGAATAAGGGTACCCTTTTGCTGTAGTCTGTTTTAGGAGGGGAACCCTCCCCCAAAAAAGGGTAAAAGGATGTAAAAGGGCACTACTGGGGGACCTAGCTTGGCTTCCATTCAAACCGCTTCTTTTGCTTGTGGGGCTGTGCACTGCTCTGGAACCCAGCCTGCTGCGACAGCTCCGCAGGAATCGCCGGCAGCTCCTCGCTGTTTGCGATCACGTGGCAGGCCTCTCGCGTGGTCAAAAGTTGCGTCTCTTCCGAGTCACAACCAAAATCAACCAAGACTTGGGCGACCAAAAAGGCACCGAACATCATGTGATTATCAGACTCTGTTTCATATTGACAGCTTTTGCTTATGCTTGTTGAATACACAAACTCGTGCAAACTACTGTGTGTGTCTGCGCGTTTTAAATACAAAACAAAAAGGCACACAACAGACACAACACACTTAATTACCTCGTTTTTTTTTGTTCTCCTTTTGGGTTCCCCGGTTTGATGTTCCGGTGGCCTTTTCGGCCACCTTTCCGACTCGGTGGGTTGACTCAGTCGGGTTGGCTCGGTCGGGTTGACTCGCCTGGAGGATGTTGTCGAACCTGCGCTCGGCCCAGGGAGCGTGGCCCGTGGCCATCTCCAAGACACAGCAGCCCAAGGACCAGATCTCAGCGGCACGGAGACGGGTGGCGCCGGAGGCACGGAGACAGGGGGGGAGGGGGAAAAGGGGGGGGAACAAAAGACATGGGAACATGGGGTCGCTTTCTTCTTCTTACTTTTGTGGAACAATGGGGTTTCTACCGCAAGAGGGTTCTAAGGTACCGCAAGAAAGCAAGACAAAAGACTCGAATTGACAAAATTGTAACTCCCCTGGTCCAAGCTCTTGTGGAAAAAAACCCTCTGTGATGCTAACATGAGACTCCCATCCCCCGACACTACCTTCTCATGTTTAACGAGATTCCCGTCAAATCACACAGGAGTGGCCCTAATTTCCTGTTTTCCACAACCATGAACACGAAAACTTTTAAGGACGTTCCCGTCAAATGACAGTAAGTGGCCCTAAATCCCTACTTTCCACAAGGCGTGGCTTGGGTGATCTTAAATGGCACTGACAACTGGGTTCCTTTCGGATGCTACAGCAACCGGAACCAAATCGTCAGAAAAGGTCAAACGGGTCTGAGTGACAGTACCTGACGCTCCATGTAGGTGATAGTTGCCCACGTTGAGAAATTCAGCGTCGCTAGTACTGTGGTTGCAGATGTAGTTTCAAATATCAAACCTGCATGGGCTCGTCATCGTCTTAAAATACGGGAACCCCCAAAACGAGCTTTTTCCATTTAGCTTCCCTTTAAAACTACCCGTACCCTCCAAAAAAAACAGACAGACTGCACATGGAGCCTTTTGTCGCTCGCCGCATCGAGCCCCGGGCATCTGAGGACGTGGTCAGCTTTCCACGGCCTCGAAAAAGCTCTGGCGCCTGGGCTCGGGCAAACCGCTTTGCGCGAACTGGGGATGCTGTTTCCTGGGGATTTGGGCGGCACATGGGCATGAATTCAAGTCCTCCGGTACCCAACCACTTTTGAGGTTACCTGGTATACGCTATAACCCGAGATCCGCCAAGCCGATGTGCCTTTTGGAGGATACCAATTGTGAGTGCTCACTTCTGAGTGGATGGGCCAAACAAAGTCCAAACTGGTTTGCCACCAAAATGGTCTTCCCCGGGGCTGTGGGAAATGACCACTTCTACGACACAGCAGAAAGGCTTGGACTGCAGGGTGCTACCTGCTCCATTCTCAGCTTGCGGCCATCCAAAAGATCGAGCCGGCCACGGAGTTCTGACAGAGTGCGTGGCTCGCGCATTCTGCTCAAGTGGTTCGCCAAAGGAACCCTACGAGTGTCATGCATCCTGGGAGGGCTATGGCTCCGAATCGGCCAAACCTTTTTCCAATCGTGGAAAAGGAGACAGAACTTTTGGAAGACTACCCTTCTTGTTTAACTGGAAGCTAGTCCGCTTTCATGTTTGTTGGAAGGGACACCGCTTGTCCACGGCTGCTGCAGATTATTCCAGACTACCTACAAAAGAAAAAAACACATTGTTTTTTTTGACCTGTCTTTGGTGTTCCTTGACAATTTGTTTGGGAGCACGTTACGTGCTAAGGGGTCTGGGTCCATTAAATTGACATCCTCAAAATTGCTCTCCAAATGCTTGGATTTGTCAGGGGTGTCCCACCCCTTAAATCCGCCGACAACAGACGGCGTGTTGGACACAAAAAATGCTCCTTACCTCTTTACCTGTTACCCCTCCCCTAACCCCTCCCAGGGGCACCATTCATTTCAGACTATTGCGGGGGGGGGGGGGGGTCCGGTGAGTCGAAGACGCTTCACTAAATCTGTTCATTGTGCGGGCTTGCGCAACTCAGTTTGTCAAAAACATTGGGGTGTTCGACCCCCGGTGGTCTTTCGCATCCTTAGCAGCATCAGCGCCTGCCAAGGATGCGGATGATGCAAGTGATGCTGGGGATGTTGCCCATGCTGGTGAAGGAAATGAAGGGGGGAAAGGGGGAAAGGATCTCAACAGCGAAAGGGGGGGAAAGATCTCAGGGAGGAAAGGGAGAAGATCTGGGGAAAAAATGCCTTAAGGGGGAAAGGGGGGAAAAGATCTTTGGGAGGAAAAGGAAAATCTTTCTCGGAGGAAACAGGCCCTAAGGGGCAATCGGGGGACAGGATCTCAATCGGGAAAGGGGGAAAAAAAGACTTTGGGAAGAGAAGGGTGGAGATCTTGGGGGGAAAAGGCCTTAGGGGGGAAACGGGGGAAAGGATCTTAAGCGGGAAAGGGGGGAAAAGATCTTAGGGAGGCAAAGGGAGACGAACTCAGGGAAAAGGACTTAGGGAGGAAAGGGGGGGAAAGATCTTTGGGAGGAAAAGGGAGAAGAACTGAGGGTGGGAAAAGGCCTTAGAAGGAAAAGGGGGGAAATAAATGATCTCAACAAGGAACTGGGGGGGGGGAAAGATCTTAGGGAGGAAAGGCAGAAGATCTGGGGCAAAAAGGCCTTAGGGGGGAAAGGGGAGAAATGATCTCAACAGGGAAAGGGTGGAAAAGATCTTATCTGGGGGGGGAAAGGGGGGGGGAAGATCTTAGGGAGGAAAGGGAGAAGATCTGGGAGAAAAGGACTTAGGGGGGAAAGCCCAACAGGGAAAGGGGGGAAAAGATTTAGGAAGGAAAAGGGAGAAGCTCTCAGGGGGGGGAAAGGCCTTAGGGGGGAAAGGGGGAAAAGGATCTCAGCAGGGAAAGGGGGGGGGGAAGATCTTAGGGAGGAAAGGGAGAAGATCTGGGGACAAAGGCCTTAGGGGGGAAAGGGGAGAAATGATCTCAACAGGGAAAGGGGTGGAAAAGATCTTAGGGCGGAAAGGGAGAAGATCTGGGAGAAAAAAGGCCAACAGGGAAAGGGGGGAAAGATCTAAGGAAGGAAAAGGGAGAAGCTCTCAGGGGGGGGAAAGGCCTGAGGGGGGAAAGGGTGGGAAGGATCTCAACAGGGAAAGGGGGGAAACAATCTTAGGAAGGAAAGGGAGAAGATCTGGAAAGACCTTAAAGGGAAGGGGGGAAAGGATCTCAACAGGGAAAGGGGGCAAAGGATCTTAAGGAGGAATAGGAAGAAGATCTCAGCGGGGGGAAAGGCCGTAGGGGGGAAAGAGGGGAAAGGATCTCAACAGGGAAAGGGGGCAAAGGATCTTGGGGAGGAAAAGGGAGAAGATCTTGGGGGGAAAAACGCCTTAGGGGGGAAAGGGCGGGAAAGGATCTCAACAAGGAAAGGGGGGAAAAGATCTTAGGAAGGAGGGAAGGATCTCAACAGGGAGAGGGGGGAAAACATCGTAGGGAGGAAAAGGGAACAACTCAGAGGGAGAAAGGGCCTTAGGGGGGAAAGGGGGAATGGACCTCAACAGGGAAAAATGGCAAAAGATCTTCGGGAGGAAAAGGGAGAAGATCTCAGGGGGGGAAAGGCCTTAGGGGGGAAAGGGGGGAAAGGATCTGAGCAGGGAAAGGGGGGGAAAGATCTTAGGGAGGAAAGGGAGAAGATCTGGGGGCAAAGGCCTTAGGGGGGAAAGGGGAGAAATGATCTCAACAGGGAAAGGGGTGGAAAAGATCTTAGGGAGGAAAGGGAGAAGATCTGGGGGAAAAAAGGCCAACAGGGACAGGGGGGAAAGATCTAAGGAAGGAGAAGCTCTCAGGGGGGGAAAGGCCTCAGGGGGAAAGGGTGGGAAGGATCTCAACAGGGAAAGGGGGGAAACAATCTTAGGAAGGAAAGGGGGGGGGGAAGATCTTAGGGAGGAAAGGGAGAAGATCTGGGAGAAAAGGACTTAGGGGGGGAAGCCCAACAGGGAAAGGGGGGAAAAGATCTTAGGAAGGAACAGGGAGAAGCTCTCAGGGGGGGGGAAAGGCCTTGGGAGGGAAAGGGGGGAAAGGATCTCAACAGGGAAAGGGTGGGAAAGATCTTAAGGAGGAAAGGGGGGGGAAGATCTTAGGGAGGAAAGGGAGACGATCTGGGAGAAAAGGACTTAGGGGGGAAAGCCTAACAGGGAAAAGGGGGGACAAGATCTTCGGAAGGAAAAGGGAGAAGCTCTCAGGGGGGGGGGGGAAGGCCTTAGGGGGGGAAGGGGGAAAGGCATCTCAGCAGGGAAAGGGGGGGGGGGAAGATCTTAGGGAGGAAAGGGAGAAGATCTGGGGACAAAGGCCTTAGAGGGGAAAGGGGAGAAATGATCTCAACAGGGAAGGGGTGGAAAAGATCTTAGGGAGGAAAGGGAGAAGATCTGGTAAAAAAAAGGCCAACAGGGAAAGGGGGGAAAGATCTAAGGAAGGAAAAGGGAGAAGCTCTCAGGGGGGAAAGGCCTTAGGCGGGAAAGGGTGGGAAGGATCTCAACAGGGAAAGGGGGGAAACAATCTTAGGAAGGAAAAGGGAAAAGATCTGGAAAGGCCTTAAAGGGAAGAAGGGAAAGGATCTCAACGGGGAAAGGAGGCAAAGGATCTTAAGGAGGAGTAGGGAGAAGATCTCAGCGGGGGGAAAGGCCTTCGGAAGGAAAGGAGGGAAAGGATCTCAACAGGGAAAGGGGGGGAAAGATCTCAATAAGGAAAGGGAGAAGATCCCAGGCGGGGAAAAGGCCTTAGGGGAGAAAGGGGGAAAGGATCTCAACAGAGAAAGGGGGCAAAGGATCTTCGGGAGGAAAAGGGAGAAGATCTGAAAAGGCCTTAGGGGGAAAAGGGGGAAAGGAGCTCAACAGGGAAAGGTGGGAGAGGATCCTAAAGAGGAAAAGGGAGAAGATCTTGGGGGAAAGGGGGAAAGGATCTCAACCAAGAGAAAAGATCTTGGGGAGGACAAGGGAGAAGATCTCAGGGGTGGAAAGGCCTTAGGGGGGAAAGAGGGGAAAGGACCTCAACAGGGAAAGGGGGCAAAGGATCTTAGAAAGGAAAAGGGAGAAGATCTTGGGGGAGAAAACGCCTTAGGGGGGAAAGGGCGGGAAAGGATCTCAACAAGGAAAGGGGGAAAAGATCTTAGGAAGGAAAAGGAGGAAGATCGCGGGGGGAAAAAGGGCCTTAGGGGGGAAAGGAGGGAAAGGATCTCAACAGGGAGAGGGGGGAAAACATCGTAGGGAGGAAACGGGGAAAACTCAGAGGGAGAAAGGCCTTAGGGGGGAAAGGGGGAATGGATCTCAACAGGGAAAGGTGGCAAAAGATCTTAGGGAGGAAAAGGGAGAAGATCTTGGGGGGGAAAACGCCTTAGGGGGGAAAGGGCGGGAAAGGATCTCAACAAGGAAAGGGGGAAAAGATCTTAGGAAGGAAAAGGGGGAAGATCGCGGGGGGAACAAGGGCCTTAGGGGGGAAAGGAGGGAAAGGATCTCAACAGGGAGAGGGGGGAAAACATCGTAGGGAGGAAAAGGGGAAAACTCAGAGGGAGAAAGGCCTTAGGGGGGAAAGGGGGAATGGATCTCAACAGGGAAAGGTGGCAAAAGATCTTAGGGAGGAAAAGGGAGAAGATCTCAGGGGGGGAAAGGCCTTAGGGGGGAAAGGGGGGAAAGGATCTGAGCAGGGAAAGGGGGGGAAAGATCTTAGGGAGGAGAAGATCTGGGGGCAAAGGCCGTAGGGGGGAAAGGGGAGAAATGATCTCAACAGGGAAAGGGGGCAAAGGATCTTAGGGAGGAAAAGGGAGAAGATCTGAAAAGGCCTTAGGGGGAAAAGGGGGAAAGGAGCTCAACAGGGAAAGGGGGAGAAGATCCTAGGGAGGAAAAGGGAGAAGATCTCGGGGGGAAAGGGGGAAAGGATCTCAACCAAGGGAAAAGATCTTGGGGAGGACAAGGGAGAAGATCTCAGGGGGGGAAAGGCCTTAGGGGGGAAAGGGGGGAAAGGATCTCAACAGGGAAAGGGGGCAAAGGATCTTAGGGAGGAAAAGGGAGAAGATCTTGGAAGGGAAAACGCCTTAGGGGGGAAAGGGCGGGAAAGGATCTCAACAAGGAAAGGGGGGAAAAGATCCTAGGAAGGAAAAGGGGGAAGATCGCGGGGGGAAAAAAGGACCACGGAAAAAGGAGGGAAAGGATCTCAACAGGGAGAGGGTGGAAAACATCGTAGGGAGGAAAAGGGAAAAACTCAGAGGGAGAAAGGGCCTTAGGGGGGAAAGGGGGAATGGACCTCAACAGGGAAAAATGGCAAAAGATCTTCGGGAGGAAAAGGGAGAAGATCTCAGGGGGGGAAAGGCCTTAGGGGGGAAAGGGGGGAAAGGATCTGAGCAGGGAAAGGGGGGGAAAGATCTTAGGGAGGAAAGGGAGAAGATCTGGGGGCAAAGGCCTTAGGGGGGAAAGGGGAGAAATGATCTCAACAGGGAAAGGGGTGGAAAAGATCTTAGGGAGGAAAGGGAGAAGATCTGGGGGAAAAAAGGCCAACAGGGACAGGGGGGAAAGATCTAAGGAAGGAGAAGCTCTCAGGGGGGGGAAAGGCCTGAGGGGGGAAAGGGTGGGAAGGATCTCAACAGGGAAAGGGGGGAAACAATCTTAGGAAGGAAAAGGGAGAAGATCTGGAAAGGCCTTAAAGGGAAGGGGGGAAAGGATCTCAACAGGGAAAGGGGGCAAAGGATCTTAAGGAGGAATAGGGAGAAGATCTCAGCGGGGGGAAAGGCCGTAGGGGGGAAAGGGGGGAAAGGATCTCAACAGGGAAAGGGGGGGAAAGATCTCAGGGAGGAAAGGAAAAAGATCCCAGGGAGGAAAAGGCCGTAGGGGGGAAAGTGGGGGAAAGGGAGGAAAAGGGAGAAGATCTCAGGGGGGAAAAGGCCTTAGGGGGGAAAGGGGGGAAAGGATCTCAACAGGGAGAGGGGTGAAAACATCTTAGGGAGGAAAAGGGAAAAACACAGAGGGAGAAAAGGCCTTAGGGCGGAAAGGGGGAATGGATCTCAACAAAGAAAGGGGGGCAAAAATCTCAGAGGGGAAGGGGGCAAGGGGACAATTCCAAAGGGACGCAAATAAGAAAGCAGGCCTGTAATGTCGGCGGCCTGAGCCGGAGGCGTTAAAATATCTTTGAGAACTCAACATGCTAGAACATGTCTTCAAAATAGGACAGGGTTTCTACAAGTAGCCATGTTGGTTGTTTTCTTTTGTTGTTTTTCTTTTTCTCAATAAATCAACCACCAGTTTTGTATAGGACGCGGCCAAAATCTGTGGCTTCAACGTGCGGCTCCCCCCGAAAGGCCCGGCACCCGCCTCCAGAACGGCCTCCCCTGGCTGTACCCACTTGGAGCAGCCGAAATCTGCGATCTTCACCTGACCAACTGGGCGTGTCGCTTTTTCCTTTTTAGGCCACCCCCCCCCCCCCCCCAAGAAAAAGTGGTTTCCTTTTTGGTCTCCCTTTGAAAACCACTACAAAAATGGGTTCCCTCAAGAAAAAGGAGACAGTTCAGCAAATTGAGCATTGGTAGGGAACCAAATGAAGGCACAAAAGGCACTCAGGGAAAGGGATCCTGAGCTCCAGGCATTGTGAAACATGGGCCCTTTTCGATGATACCATTTGTTGTGCTTTCACATGTCCAGCTGTGACAACTTAGATCACCTTTCTGATTCTGCTTCATATTTTGTCTCCCCTTAAACTATTTGAGATAGTTTTGAAAGAGACCCCAGCAATGTGTTGCGTGGGCCGAATGTCATTCTCAGTACCCCCGATGGCGAGTATTGAACGTCGAATGAGAGGTCTTGTCTCAACACAATTGTCGACTCACTTTTGCTTGGCATTTCGCTTCTTAAAGTTGGGGCTGTTCAAGAAATGACAACTCCCTTTGGTTTGGAAAGGTACGCTCCAGTATCCAACCATGTTCAAGCGGTCCGCCATTTTTGGAAATTCCGAGTCTTGCAGGCGGCCGAGTATGTGGCGCCAGTCCCTTTGTGTCAGTGCGGGGTGTGACACTAAAACACGAAAATGGGTCTGGCTCAAAATCAGGGAACCATTTTGGGTTGGTAGTTAAAGGGACACCAAAAGGACATCACTTGTTCTGGGCAATTATTTTGAGACACACCCAAATAGACGAATTGTTCCATCCACTTTCACCCAACTGTTGCCGCTGTGCCGAAATGATAGACCACAAGTCCATCTTCGCCACTTGGGTGCTAAACATTGGCAATGATATCCCCTTGTTTGTAAATAAAACCACTTGATAGGGGATAGTCGCATATCTCCCAAAAACACACACGGCCACTTCTCGGCTCAACTTGTGAGGCCCCGACATCTCCACTGTGTGTCAAAAGCACGTTAGCGCCTGGGCGAGTGACCATGCATGGCCATGAGTGTGTGTGTGTGTATGCATTGCTTCAGAGGAACCCATTATACAATACAAAAGAACTTCAAAGGAGCCCTCTTCAGAAGAAACCCTTAAACAAAAAAAACACTGAAATCGTGATGTTGGTCAGCCAGGAAATGCGGTGAATCAAAGAGTATGGCATTTAGAACGGTCTTTGCAAGATATATTTCAAATGAGGTAGACCTAGTCTGACTCGTGAAAAAGTGCTCAGGGTCTTATGTTTTGGCTCCAGAACCTTTCCAATATTGCAGGGGTTGATGACCATCACCTGCTGAGTTGACTGGCTAGACAAAGTTCAAGCTTGTTGGCCCTTAGACTCGCCTGATAAAGACACCTGGCAAGAAGAGATAATGTAAACTTGGTCTCTGGACCAGACATGGGCTGCACTACTTTCCAGCCCTTGGTATGGTAGCAGCAAAACGTGTTCTTTTCAGCCCCCTACAAAAAATGAACAGACCCCAAAAAACAAAAGACCTGAGAATATGCCAACAACAGTGAAGACTACAACGAGTCCGAGCTTGGCACATTTCAGGTCACGATGAACTACCGGGGGATTGCGCGAGTGAAGGTACACCAGCCCGCTCACGAGCTGCTGCGTGTACTTCCTGGCAACAAAGGGCATCGGGTCACGGAACGCGGGTGCTGAGTCACCGTTCAATAAGAAGCTGCGTGGAGAAACACTTGGTTGACGTTGGAAGGGGAGCAGAAATTTAAATTTCAGCTAAGTGGGGATTTCCCACTCAACCACAATAAGCAAAAATGCAAAATGTTTCAACAACAACCATGAACATGCCAACAAACGATGTCTATCATCCTTTGCCCAGCCTCGGCTGCCTGCCAAATGCTGAGTCTTGCAAACATACTGGAGGTGTGGTCACTGCTCTAAGGCCCTCCCATGTCATACTTAGCTTGTTCCACCATTGCTTTGAAGCACAACTCAAGCCTGCTCATCATGTTGGATGCAAAGTGGTGTATGCAGGTGTCACCTTTAAGAATCCTGTGTTGCTTTGTTGCCCTTGCATGAACATGTGGTGCTTCTAAACCCGCGTTCCCGTTGAGCAGCAATATAAAAGCTACCCAGTTCTAGTTCTTACCCAGTCGCAAGGTTGTCAACGGAACGGAAGTGGCTCGGAACATATTTAGCCAACATAATATATGTATATATGCCCATTCGTTCACACGTGATTGTATCTTTTTTGAGGGTACCCTTTTTGTTGGTGAGTGTAAGCAAAACCACCATTTGGGGGCCCTAAAAGAAGCTGCCCATGGACCCCCTTCAAGGGTTTTAGCCCATTGAATTGATGGGCTACCCTCGGCTCGGTGCCATTTGACACACACCGACCCCCAAGAAACGAGTCCCAGTCCTCAAAAGCTCTTCGCTCACTGGCCCATAGGTGCGCAGCTGCCTGGAGAAAAAAGGCGGGCGGCACCCGAAGCAAACATCCCATCCGGAAACTCTTCGATGTCAACCTGGGATGCTTGAATCACCAGAAATGAAACTCGGGGCTCTCTTTGATTCCCCGCACAAAAGGCCCAAGGTGATGCTTGAAACCGTGGAATGGGAAAACATCGGGCTCTGTGTCAGAAGAGGCGCTGTGAGGTCTTCAAGCCTGGGATCCTGATGTTCCGCAACGCAAGTGGGACACTACAAGGGACACCACCATCCCAAGGGTTTGTTGGATAAATATCGCATGGTGTGAGACCTGGGATCTGGCAGGTTCTTGCGGATGTTGGCCAAACCATCACAAGAAAAGAGAACTGAGATGCAGTTCTGCCTGGACAGCATAGAGGTCAAATGGATTGGGACAAGCCCTTTAAGCAATGGATTGAACACGATTTGTTTAAAGAGAATCAAGGTTTTCGCCAAATGGAGTTCTGGGAGACTAGATTCGGATCCTTTGAGCTGTTTGTCTGCTTGCGTCAGGTTTCCTGCGCAGCAAAAAATCACAACTTCGCACCTTACCAGCAATTGGTCTGTCCTGGTTTTGACATCATAGAATGGTTCCCCATTTGTTGCCCAGAACCAGGGCTGCAATTCCCCCAAACCGATCCAAACCACTCAGGGGGGAACGTGTGAACTTCCGCCTCGGTTTTGCGATCCTTCGGGCCAAGGTGCGCTGCGAGGCTGCCGCCGCTACAGTACTCCAAGAAGAGATGCAGCTTCTCAGGTCCTGGGTGTCTACAACTAGGTCCTCCAGTAGAGAGGTTAGAAAAAGGTACCCTTTGAAATGTAGTCTGTTTTAGTAGGGGAACCCTGCCCCCCAAAAAGGCTAAAAGAGCACTCCTGGGGGATCTTGACAAGTCTGCTGGCTTCCAAGCATCTTCACCCAGTCGTCTCTTTAGAAACCACCTGTATTTGTCACGTCGCATCCTTGAAGAGAATGGCGAAGGTACAGCGAACTAACTTCTGCAACCCCCTATTGAAGCACTGGCTCCAAGAGATGTGCTCAGGATTCGCGACCTTTTTAGGATTTCGGGTCTAGAGTATAGTACAGTATAGTGTTGAGTGATTGCTTGTTTTCAAGGGACACCAACAAGAAACACCCTTTGGAGGATTGAAGGCAACCAAAGGAACAGCACATTGTGCGATTCTTCGCTTGGATTTGGTGGCCTTTCTCTTCTTTTTAAGGGACGCCAAAAGGAACCGCTTGTTTGAGGAGTCCAAACAAATGCGAACAGATCTACTTCACTTTCAGTCTTCTCTGCAAAATGGAAAATGACACAATAATTGGGGACTCGACTACCCCTAGTTGCCGGGTCCATTGTCTCAGCATGCCTTCGAAACTAAACCTTTTACCAGTCAGAATTGTTTCCAGTAAAACCAAGAGAAGCAACATCACCTTTGCCAAATTGAATGACATATACCTGACAGTATATCTTGAGGCTGGACCCTCAAAAACAGGGGTTATGGCCGTTACTGTTGTACCCAAACGCTCCCGATGGTTTTTGGGCCCTCAAACAGCCAGGTTTTGAGACCCCAAAACCCCTCTAAAGTGTCCACCGCAGTGTTTGGGTCTTCCATTGGAAGCCCCAGGAGCGTCTGGGTAGTATATTATACATCCCATCTGTTAAGGGTCATAGAGACGCGCCAGGTGTGGTCAACACACCCATTTATGGGCCGCGCTTCGGCTTTCTCAATGGGAACCCTTGCGTTGCTTCATCCTTCAAGGGGTTGATCACTAGCCCTGCCAACGCCACGTGAAGGACCCGGTCTTTTGACCATGGAACAGGTCATATGAGGGACTACATGATTCGAATGAGGTTGGAGGGTTATGGTGAAGCCAAGATAAGCCATGATCATCTTCCATTTGCTTAAGTCCCCTGAAGCCGGTAGTGGTTTAGATTGCCCTTTAAACCCAACACGGGAAAACAAATGTTTGCAAGCAAATGCAAGTCACACGAAAACATCATGTGTAATTAACTGTTTAGCCCCATATGTTCGCCAAAACCCGCCTAGGACAACATATGTCTTTTTCCAAGCCAGGCACCGCCCTGGGCGCCCATGACAAATTCGTGGCCGTAGTAGCTCACGATGAACGGATGCTCCAGCCTGGCCGAAGGCTCTCCGGGGATATTTTTCCGTGCAGCTGTCTATCCACCATGGAACCCAGAGAAAGGGCGCAGTTCTTTCCGGCGCAAGTTCAAGAGACAGGCGCAAGCTCCTGACCCAGAATAATAAACCTATTGATGACTTCATAGGGGATGAGGATCCGTCACACATTGTGAGAGCCCTACTCATGTTGACCCCAGACGAATAAACCCCCGGCTGATTTTTGGCGGGTGTCCTCGTTTCGGGGGCTCATCACTTTTGGAGCGAACACTCCCTAAGAATAAGTCGGGTTCTTAATCCGGGGCCTGACTCCACCACGTTGGCTCCGAGGTCAATTCAAAACTGGCCAGGCTGACTGCTCGCAGAGTCTCAGTTCTCTGGTCAGTCGCACCAGCCTTAGCTCCAGGTCCCACGAGACGAGGATTGCGTGGACGTGCTGAGGCTTCAGATGTTTAAGCCAGCAAGTGCCTGGGTAAGGGCTAGGGGCCACCATACCATGGAAGCTGAGCCGCCCCGGACCTATCTGGGCTGAGACCCCATCGCATTCAGCTGTTGCGGAACAAAAGACACACCAAGTGTGAAGGAGCCAGTTGATCAATTTTTGATTCCGTCCCAAGCCCAGAGCCGCTCGCTTCGCTCTTCCTTGCTCTTGCCATTTCGGTCCAAGAGCATCTCCTGACGCGCAAGCTTTCCGGGAGCTTTACCACTTGGGGATGCTCCAAGCCCGGCGCAAACTATCTTGACAGAAACAAATATCTCAAAACAAAGACCCGGGTTGCTCCATCCGCCCCCGGAGCGACAGGTCGATCACCTTAGGCTTGAACAACATGCAAAAAATGATTTGTTTCCAAAAGGTCTAAGGGGCGATTTGGTCACATCAACGATTTGCCCGTGTCTTGGTTGGCATTGAAGAAACCCAACAGAAAACAGCTATACTATGGGACCCCTCTGTTGAGAAACACCAACCAGCCGGCAAGTTTCTTTGTGCACGTTCCAGGAATGTGCCAAGTATATATATATATATGTGCAGGAACAGAGTAACAACGGAATGTACCAGCAAACCTGTGATGCATTAAAACCAGATACCAAAATACCGCCGTACTTTAGCTAAAGCAACATGTGCCAAACAAATGGGCTTCATCGCCCAAGAATGCGCCAAAACCAATGCTGGCACACTGGGAAACGAGGAGCTGCTGCAAGGTACATAAGTTACGTGGAAGCTGGCTGTATGGGCAGCTTGCTGCATTGCATGTACACATGTTCAAGGTAGCTGTGGAGGGCTGATGCTGCCAGAGTGTCCTTTTGGGACCATTAATAAAGGTCATAAGCTTCCCATGGCGCACTTTGTTACGGCTTTGAATCAATATTGGAGGAAACATGAATGGCGGTGCGACCTGAACCAGTCACATCATTGTCAAGCACTCTGGCCTAAAAACAAGACCTGTGAGGCTGACCATTTTTTGGTGCCCTTGAATGGTGCCACAAATCGACAGGGTCTTCAAAGGAGGTTACTATGGTGTTCAAGCACTATGTGTCAAAACCCACGAACTCTTTTGGTTCGGGCTTCATTTGGAGTGCCCCTAGTCCTGAGTCAGTTCTGACATGTCCCCGAACAAACTGCAACAATGAACCCCTTGGTCGGGTGTGTTGGACATTGTCAGGAGGTGTGTATGTGTGGGTGTGGGTGCGTGTCGGCGTCGGTGTGTCTCTGTGTGTCTCTGTGTGTCTCTGTGTGTCTCTGTGTGTCTCTGTGTGTCTCTGTGTGTCTCTGTGTGTCTCTGTGTGTCTCTGTGTGTCTCTGTGTGTCTCTGTGTGTCTCTGTGTGTCTCTGTGTGTCTCTGTGTGTCTCTGTGTGTCTCTGTGTGTCTCTGTGGTTGACTAGTTTGTGTGGTGTGGCGTGCCGTTCTTTGCTGTGTTGAGGTGTGTGGTGCGGTGTGTTGAGGTGTGTGGTGTGGTTGTGGTAGTTGTGGCGGTGGCAGTGTGTGTGTGTGTGGCTGCATGTCTCCGCACTGGCTTGGTTCATGCAACGTCGGCTCGCTCCTTCACAGCCACAATCTCACCAGTTGTCTTTCGCCGCGCTGCAAAGACACAACCTCAGTAGCTGGAGATGCTGTCAGAACGAGCTTCCCCGCAAATCTTCACAAGTCATCAATCTATCAAGTTGCACCTGTCACTCACACCGCACCGACGTCCAAACTTGATCACCTTTGCGGTTGGTTCAATCATTTGATCGGATAAACCCCAGGTTGATTCATGCCAGTCTGGCAAAGCAACTTGGTCGGCACAACCTGGTACTCCAGGACCCAACCCATCATGTAAAGGCTCTCAAGGGCAGATATCCGCACTAGCTTGATTGGGATTACACCTCGCCTGCATCCAGCCGAACGCTTCTGACGACATGGCTGGCACATCTGGCCTTTTGGGCTGATGCCAACCAAAGGCGGGTCCACCAAAACACCGGCTACAGGCGGCTGCATATGCGAGTAAACCAGTTGTAGTGGTTGGGGGCGAGTCCATCTTGGCATTGTCACTGGTTTGGCCCCATGTGGCAAACACTTCTGCGAATAGGGATTCCCATCTCTGGGAATGCTACCACGGGCCCGGTTTCAAAGGCACCGAGTTGCGGGAAGGATCCCGAACATCCAACTGGTGGATTTCGTGGCTTGATTCCCAATCCCCCGAAAACGCTTCTTGGCTGAGAACGAGCAAGCCTAAAAGTTGGGTGTATCATTTTTAGGGGACCCCAAACTTTTGCTTTTATAAAACCACCAAAACTGGGGTCCCCTCAAGAAGAACAGCCCCAAATGGCCATCAGTCAGAAGCCTGTACCTCCAGTGAACATCCCAATCACCACTAAAATAGACCAAAACAGGTGGTGCACGTACATATCCAAAATGGTACCATTGGTTTTGACCCGCCAAATGGCATCAGGTTCCAGCAACCCAACGCTAGTGCCTCTGCCTTCGCCACCGATTCGGCGCCCGCGCCGTAGCTCCCCGCGCCCAGCAGGTCCCCGCGGTGGAAGTCTCGGGCCAGGCGGAGCTGACCTGAGGCTTGGGCTGGGGTCTGAGTGGGCCCAAAGTGAATGTTGACCCAGGAATCAACCCCTCCCATTTTTGGGGGCCCATCCCATTGGGGGGGTGTTCACTCCAAAAGTGGTCTGAATCCCCAGGGGACAAATGGAGGGAACCAATGACCCTAAACCCTACCCATACAGGAAAACAAATCGAGAGACCCCAGGGTTGGGTCGAGATCTTGGCCCTCCTTTTTCGTTGAACAAACCACCAGGAGATGAATCTGGGAGGGAAAAAAACTGAGCTGGTGTCCGGCAGGGGAGATGAATGACCCCCAAGTATCACTTCCATAGGTGTCCTTTTTGGCTGAATAGATGGCCCTGGTAGTTGATTGAACCAGGTAAACCAGAAATTGCCCTTTTCAAGCAAATCAACCAAAAAGGACACCTATGCCAAAGTCCCCTTTGCAGTCTAATGGGAACCCCGAAAACATCAACCCCCGTTGATAACGCGGGTGTTGTCCAGGGAACACCCCCCCCCCCAAAAAAAAGGACAACTGGCAAAGCTTTATTCATCCTGCGTTCCGAACGGAAATATGTGTACTAAAAGGTGCAGGTATCACCACCCCCTTTGATCATGGGGAGAGGGGTGACCCCTGGAATTCCATTTGTGGCTCCATTTTCCCGTTGATGGGGAAGACTCCCTCGCCGCCAGGTGGGGATGTGCAGGTTCCTCTTCTGCCAAGCTGGTCAACTAGAACAGGGTTCCTTTGCGACCACCGAGAGCCAACAGTCAGGTAACTTCGTGGTTTGGATTGGTTTGGGGATTTGAACCCCTGGATCTTGTGGATACATGGGAAACCACCCTGGGGAAGCTTCCCCGTTCTTTCCATGGATCCTTCTTTGCCATGGATCCTTCTTTGTAAAGAACGATAATTGAAAAGAATGGGGAAGCAACCCTGGACACTGGACTACAACAAAAACCACCAATCAAACTGGACTATAACCCTTCCTTCTGGGTGTTCTTTCTGCCTCCTTTTGGAGGAGACTGGCAGCAATAAACTAGGCAAACAGTGGTCCCAACATCCCCTGTGTACATGTCCCCTTTAAACACAACCCCACCAAGAGGCAAACCATCTATTTTCAAATTGGCCCAAAGGGAAACGTGCTTAACTCCCCCCCTCCCTCTCGTTCTCCCCACACCTCGATCCTACTAAGACCTTACTAAGGCCCTATTCGGAGGAAATTAGGGCGAAAAGGGGCTTTTCATTCACACCCTTTTGGTAGTGTTAAAATGGCCCACCTCGACAAAAGCCTTGGACGGCTCAGAAAAGCCTAGCCGGGAATGGCTTCGGAGGCCCCAACACAGAGTCCTGAGGCCTTCAGAAGAAACAGCCCTTTAGCCTTGGTCATTGAACCCTGAGCCTCGGATTCAAACCTCTGTTCAAAGGCAAAGATGTCACGCGATCCTGTGGAACCTCTGCGACAGAGAGAGGTAAGGCCCCGCTTTGGTACTCAGTGCCTGTGGCTACAAGTTGGGTTGCCTTGAAAATACGGAAGACCTTTTGGGAACCACAACGGTCCAAGGGGTCCATCACTTGACAGTTCCATGAAAGTGGTTGCCTTTGAAGGGCTTCTGAAAAATGCTTCTCGGACCCGGTTGTTTCCGTTGACCACCATTCAGCTTGGGACATGTCTTGCGGATTTCTCAAATGGAGCAGGTCGAGTGGAAGTTCACTTTATACCTGGCCGCTTGCTGCTGGCCCACCGGACTAACAAGCTAGACGCTAGACCACACCAGGCACATCTGGCCATCAAGGTCCAATTAACCATGGAGTGACACCCCAATAGAGCATCCAGTCACGACCGCGCATGTATCCCTCAATGGCCCGAGATGTCCACCCTAAAATTTAAAACAGCTTAGACCACTCCAGTTATCCCAGCATCCAAACCTAAGTACCAAGCAGAAAGCCACAAGGCACGCCAAAAGGGAAACCGCCAGCTTCGGTCCAAAACCCGAAAAATTGATTGATATCCCTCAGCTCCAGCCCGAGTGCCCCCACACCGCGTCTTGGAGGGCTCTGAGGTTCGATAGCGCGGCTTCCAGCCGCAAAAGCTCAGGCAGCCTGTGGCGACTGTGGCGACAACTTTAGGGGTGGTGTCCCTTGGCCAGGGACTTGCGTCATTGGCTCTTTGGCTCCATGCCCATGGCCAGTTGGCGCAATTTGGGCGTGTCAAAAGGTGACTGGATTGCGAGGATCACATCGCACCTTTTCTTTGTGGTTGAATCCCTATATCTCCACTCTAGAATCTATTCTACACGTGCCAGCTTCCCAACACACATCCTGCCTGCTTGCGTGTTAGGCCAAGTTAGTACGTTGTCAGCAAAAAGCTATAATCTTCTTACACGCCCCTAAGTAGAGTTAACCTCGTTATAGTGGGTCGAACCCCCGGTGGCCAACCACTTACTAACTTGGCCAAACACCCAAGTAGTTTTGCTCAGAACAAAAAGAAAGGTGAAAGCCCCTTGGGCCAAGTTCAGGTTCAAGGTACAAAAGCTGCCGAAAGAAGGGACAGCGGCAACCCCAAACCCCCATGTACAAACATAGGCGGGCACCCTCTTCATTTCGTACTATAAGCCCCTAGAAAATCCAAGCACCACACGTAACAAACATCCTGAGGAGAAGATGAGCCAAAACACCTGAGGAAAGTAGAAATGCTGGACCCCAATTGATGGACATCTGAGGAAACCCGGATATTCAATATGAGAAACCAACCATTTTGTGGGCTCTCTTTGAGACAAGCCCTAAATTCCTTTTGTCTAGTCTTTTACGCAAAAATGGATTCAACATGAAGATCTTCAGGGGTCAAAGTCGCCCACCCACCCCTCATTCCATTAAGGGCGTGGGGACTCCCGAATTCCATGAATAAAAAAGGGTGGCGGTATTGTGACTCAGATTCTGTTCCAGTCCACACTAATATATAAGATCGGTTTGGAGACCCCAAACAGGACAAAGCAGTCTGGGTATGAGTTTACCCGCAAACCCTTATTGGCTTGTGGACATTTTGGTGGCTTTGTGTCCCTTCTGGTTTCCCTTTCCCCAAAAACTGCACCGAGCCTCGACAACAGACACACCCAAACTTGGGTGCTGTTGACCCTGCAAAAAGCGCTTAACCTTTTGTCCAATTCGGAATATCCACTGTTTTCCCAAGGTACAGGCACCCAAATCGCCACGAAAACCAACAGACCTCTGCTCCCATCCCAGGACTCCCAGCCCATCCTCTCCCTCGGCCCGGGTCCTGGGCCCCCCACGCGGCTTGGGCACGGGCTCCGGCACCGCTACCTCTGCTCGGTGCCAGGTCCGCAGCCCCCGAAATCAGCGCTGCATGGAACCGCAAAACAAGCCACGTCCGTCTTCTCCCAAAGGGCTCCGCTCATGGATAGGGGCTTGGAAATTCCTTCCGCTTGGAGGTCCCAAAGTTCCCCAAATTCAGTGTTTGCTCATAGCCCCCGGTCAATATTCATTTTTTTGGCTCATTGGGCAAGTTCGCAGACCAGCGGATTTCCATACGGGCGCACTTTGCTCGGTCTAACCAAAATGAACCATCTTCTTGCATATAGCTCCATTAGCCATATGTGGCTTTATCAAGGCCCCCCCCACCTGATTCGCAAACCGTGGAAAGGGCTCGCAAACCACTGGGTGTCTAAGTGGACATGTGAGAACACGAGCCTTCATGGCCGGCAGAAGCAGCTCGGAGGTGGCGGTGTTTCCTGGCGAAAGAAATGTGTCATATGGGTGCTCAAGGGGTCCATGGTTGGCTTTTCTTTGTGGGTTTCCCTTGGTGAAAAACGGTGTCCTCTATGAGGAATAACGCTCAAGGGGTCCATGGTTGGTTTCTTTGTGGTTTCCCTGAGTGCAAAAGGGTGTCCACTTCATGAAGAAACCTACGTCATGAGTCATAACGAAGCCCTGGTGGCAAAGTGGTCTACTCAAAGCCCCGCAAAGAATCAAACGGGCGGCGCCGGAAAGTGCCTTAACCTTCATCTATCTCATCTAGGTGTTTATTCTGTCTCAAATAAACAAAAACATGTGCGACATGGTCAACACTCATTCTGAAGGCCATGGTTATGGTTCCCGCAATAGGAATCTGTACTTTCCGTGACTGGTCTTTGGACTACTGCGCGACATGGATGTGTCTTTTTTGTGGGTACCCTTTTTGGGGTGGTTTAAAGGGAAGCCAAAGAGAAACCCATCGTGCTTGGGGAGCCTTATTTTTAAGACACAGTACTTCACTACTTACCAATTAATATTGCATTTCCACATTAGTCGCTCTGTCTGCCACATTAGCCACTCTGTCCTAGGCCACTGTTTGGCATTCTTTTGGGAAGAAGCTTGAGAGGTTGGAAAGATGAATCTTGTCTTGAACACCTTTTGAAGGAGGCACAAACGTTACCCTCCACAATCCACATCTAGCAATGATTAACAGCTGCTAGTCGTGGAACCCGCTCTCCATGTCTAAAGGCCAATCCCAAGAAGCGCGGAAGAAAGAATCGGATGCATTTTTGGGCCCACGTAATTGGTGAAGCTTAGGAAGTCTTTGCATGTCAGAAGCCTTCTCCCCTGTCAGCCTTCTCCCCTTGCCAGAGCCCCTGACGGCCAAACCTGGCTTTCCACCTCAAATCGTACCAGTCAGATTCCCACCGCTAGTCAGAAGCGTCCGGCGCCTTCCGAACGGTGTTGCCGCCCTATTTGGGTAAAGTGTTCTTTTGGAGGATTGGTATCCTCTGTTTGGTTGCACCAAAGGGGAATCAAAAGCAAAGCCGATGTTGAGCAGCGCCTGATTTTGACATAACGGTTTGAAGCAGCGCCGCAAAGCCTTCCATTGACTTGGGGTTCTACCCAGAGGCAGGAAAACCCACCTACTAAAATTGCCCCTTTGGGGGTGTGGGCGAATAGAGCCTTTATGCAAAACCATCCGTTTTCCGCGCCCTATCTCTCCAGCCGCCAGTTGCTTCCGCGCGCAAAAAGAGCCGCGTGCCTTGCAGCGCTCCGTTGACCTGAGCAGCCAGGAAGCAACCTATAGGCTCGATATGTTGCCCTGAGACCGGAAAATAAGAGGCTAACCTTTTGGGGGCATGACTAAAAATGGACCCAACATGAGGAAACTAAAAGGTCAGAAAGGTCGGCTTTGGGCAACTGAGTAGAAAATCACCCCTATAAGAGGTTTGTCTCAAAATTACGGATGCCTTCAGGCGCTTGATTGCCTTCTGGTTTCCCTTAAAACTATGACAAAGAGGGCCAATTCCGGCCCTAAGGAATCTGAGCTATGGGCCAAACGTCTGGTGTGTGAAACCAAACAAGGGAAATTCAGCAATGGACCCTTGCACGCGGCGAGCCGATCTCAGCGGAAACCATCCCTTGGTACAAGTTTGGGGGAACCCCAAAATACGCTCGCTTTCTGTTTCTGGAAAAAGCTGTCCTTAAAGTGTTGAATGATAGTTGCAAATGGCATCATTTGGTCAATGCATTCGCTGTCCCGTGAAGGGTAGACCGGGGGAAGCGGGATATTGGAGCATTGGAGGAGCACGCAAGCCCACAAAGAAGTCATGCCTAGTTTGCCAATGTAAGACTTGATGCACCGGAGTTTGCGGCACGACAAGAGCTTGTTAGCTGGGTCTTCACAATGTTTACAGCAAATCGGTTCTGCACCCGGCTTTTGGAAAGCTTGGCAAACAAACAAAGACGTAGCTTGCTGGGCAACTATGCAACTACCCTTGCGAAAGCCTAAGAGCAACAGTCGCTGCATCAATACAAAGGCTTTCTTGCTTTGTCCGGCTTGGAATAATCTTAGAAGCAGACTAGACACCTGTAACATGGCCAACATCCAACAAACAAACCACCAACAGACCGACCGACCCGCCGACCGATCGGCCAACAAAAAGCCAAACAAAACAATCAATATTCTGCAACACACACACACACAACCAAACACAAACCCAACCAACGCAAACCCAACAAAAAACCACCTCAATTACACCAAGCGTGGGAATTCAATCTCCGTGCGCCCGGCCAGTTCTAAAGTGCCTCCTGTCTTTTCGATCAGGGGCTCATCCTCGGCAGCAGTTCTAAATTCACTGCCCCGAATGTTGCAACTTTGGAACAAGAAGCCCCCTGAAGTACCAGGACTATGGTTAGCTTCCTTCCAACTTGTCGGGAACGAACTGTTTCGACTGTTTAGACACCACTTTCCGCTGCAAGCATGCGCCGTGTTCTTCCCTTGGCCTTTGCCTTACCTTCCGACGATGAAGCAAAACTTGGAAGGCCTGTGCTGTTCAAACTGCTCAGACAGACAATGACACATTGTATCCACAATCTGAACATACCGTGGATGGACAAAAATCCTGCACCAGTCGGCATGGATGAAAATCCCATGACCACTGGGATGCACCACCTACTACCTGGTGCGAAGCATATTTTGCGGTTTGGAACCTTCAGACAGCTATTGATAACCAGCACCTTCATTTCAAAAGGGTTGTTCACGAAACATCAGTTGACCCTCGATTGGTGGTTTGGATTGGTGGTTTGGGGATTTGAACCACATGTTCTTGCAAAGGGCAAATGGGACACCATCCCTAAGGGTAAGATGAAAGAAGAAGCTCCTAAAGACATTTCACCAAACAACCAAGACCGAGTGACCGGCTAAGGGGCCTGCCGGTAGCACCCTCTGCCAGCATTCTGCCATCCGTTTGGCAAATAAATAGATGTGCTCCAGTGCCATCGACAACACCATCTACATCAATGAAAAGTAAAACCAGTGCCTCTGAACTAAAAATGAAAAGCAAGGCACTGGCAAAAGAAAGATTAGACAGCCAAAATCAGCGGAATTTCTGTCCAAATAGGACCCTCATTAAGAAGTCACGATACAATGTCTATTTCGAATCAGAATTTGTCCAGGAATTCCCTCATCATTGCGTTGGAGTCGGTAGGTTTCAAGGTCCAGTCAGTGCCATTTATGTTCCAACAATACTGAGCCGTGGTCAAAACTACAAAGGTTTCCCCAGAGGAAATCGGAAACTGAACTCGTTCCTCAATGTCCCTCACAAGTAGCGTGCATCCAGAAAAAAACACCATGTGTGAAGCCTCTGGACAAACTCCATTGACGTTTGTGCTGTCGTTGTAAAGATTGATACTGGCTTTGCCACCCCAACCAAATTGGGGCGCTCAACTGACTGCTTGGCCCCCATAAAAACCCGAGGCTCGGTCCATTTCGTCCATTCCCCGAATCGCCATATGGGCGTGCGCGTGCCGTGTGTTTTTTGAGGGTACCCTTGCTGGATGTTGCCTTCAAGGGAAACCACCTCGAGGCCTTGAGGTCCGGGCCGGCGCTTTGTACTCGGCCATGCGCATCTCGCTGTTGGGCAAGTGAAGTGCCGGCTCTGTGGCCACCTGACGAAGATCGATCGCGCCCACACAGAAAAATACCTGGCTTCAGAGTCTGCTCCATATGTAGTCTATAGTGCACCGGCGAAAAGCTAATTTCCTGGTCATGCAAGTCTATGGGTCTATGTGACAGAGCAAATAAAACTAACGCTTTTAAGTCCTTGTCATGGTTGCCTAGAGTCCTGTCATCCAGGAACATCAGCCTGATGCCGGGCATGAACTTGTGTAAACAGCAACAAACATTGGTCAACATTCAGCCATATCTTTTCTGTCACCATCATCTTTGTGAACAAACATCTGTAATATTGTACCAAAAAGGAATCAACAACGTACCCTCTTGGTAGTGAGCTGATTGGTTGAGGACCACCCCGACCATCCCCACCCCAAGAAAAGGGGGACTGTAGCACACCTGACCCTGAAGACCAGCTGCCAGCCCACCTGGCTGAAAAGCCAGGGGTACACCGAACATATGTTCAAATGCTGGCACATATTGCCACAAAACATGTAGCATGTTTTGGAGACCCCAGCAACTAAGACAGAATCTATTTGCCTTACTTTTGAGGTGCCACTTTGCACACTCAGTTTCAGGTGGTATGGGATCCGGATTGAACTTGAAAGCTGTTTGACCATTTTTGCTCAGTGCAGCCTGGGGAAAGGGGTCCTAATGTCCCCTTTCAACATCCCAACATGTGACTTTGCGCTGGCTCAGGCGGCTAGCTTTGGATCACACAAAACCGGCCCAACTCTGGAGTGCGCCAAACACAATGTGTTAATGATCTGCTTCCCCTAAGAAACAAATAATAGTATATACTAGAAACTAGTAACAATAACAAACATGTGGGTGTGGGTCAAAAACAGCTACCCAACATGGAATCCTAGTGAATGGAGACAAGGACTAATTAAACACCTGCGGTTACCTGGTGGCTTAATTTTGACCCAGCCATATGGAGGAGAGCTCCCAAGGATAAACACCAGGGCTGTGGGAAATGGAATCCACTTCGGTGATACCACAGAAAGGGCTTCCCAAAGACTACCCCCTCCCCCTCCAAATAAGGGGGAAGATTCGCAAAAGTATCACAGACGTGGTTGGATAAACCCCGAGTCATCCCACAACCCAGAGATAAACAAACACTTGATGGTGCGATAGGCAGGGAATGAAAAAATGGAATGACCCTTATGAACCCATCCAACTGGTGGTTTCCTTTAAGGAAATCCCTGGGTTCATTCCCACATTCCCTACCTATACCACCGGCAAGAAATCTTGGTTGCTCTTGATCCCCCTGCAAAAAAAGTTGACAACTTTTTGGGGGGTTTAGTGAACAAAAAACACCTTTATTTCAACCCAAAAGTTAAAAAGTCTAAGGATCCGTTGCCCAACAGCAGTCAAGAAAATCTGGCCCTCGACTGGCCGGCCTCCAACTCGGAGGGTGGACTTCGGGTGCGGGGCGATGCCAAGGGCGTGGGCTGATGGGAGCTGATGTGGCTGCTACCTCCCGGGAATCTGTCGAGTCGGAGCCGAAGCCTCGTCTTGCTGAGGGAGCCAAATTTAGGGGTCTGGAATACAAATATAAAACCTAAACTTTTCCCATGTTGTTATACTTATGAGCTGGTCTGGGTATTTATGGGATGGGTATGCGAAAACTACAATAGGAAGCAACATAATGTGGGAAAGTATAACACTTCGCATACCCATCCCATGTTATTGTCGTTTTCCTTTTGGGGAGACTACAACGCATGGCCTATTTAGCCAGTCATCAAGGGATGCTGGAGTGACGTTTGTACCAGCAAAATTAGGTTTGCGCCTTGGTGTCTCGAGTGCCTAGACAATGGCAGTGGTAAATGAAAGGGAACCAAAGTGAAACAAGCTGCTTTCAACCAAAGCGACAAAGTGCTCTCACTTGATGTTGGTAGGGAATGTCATGGAATGTCACATTCTTGGCCAGTTTTTGTTTTTTTTTTTGGAAAGGTTAGCCGGTTAGCAGCTGAAATCCTAGCGTCCCTGCTGAGAACAAGAAACTGCTGGCCCTCAATCAGGAGCGGATTCTTACGGGAAAAATGAATGGGGGTGGTCAACGCAGAGTTCCACTTCTGCAGTTTCACCCAGTTGCCCAGTGGCCACGGGTGCTTTATGCGGCGATTTGGGGTTCCAAAACGCGAGCTTCAAGTGGCACAATTTGGAGATCATAAATCAAAAGAACCCACCTGCTGAATACCTCGTGCACCCACCCACTTTCTTCCGCTTCTTCGGGGTATGATGTCAACCCTGACTACAACAGGAGGAATTGTCCGTGGAGTAGGGGGCATGAGCATGTGCCCGTCAATGCACCGCTGTGCCTTCTCCCCAGTCGACTCCACTGCAGGCATCATCGATGTCGACGATGCGCGCCTCAGTGATTCATGTCTAAGGCAAGCCAGGACGCAATCAAGCACAGTAGGTCGGTGGTTGGGGAGGGATTGATGTTGCTGTGGCATCTTTCACATTGCTTTCATGACGTATGTTGAGTCTCGAGTGAATGAGGAGCGTCAAACCAAAGCGAGGCTCGCCAAGATCGCTTGTCCATGCACCAAGGCAAAAAGCCGGCCCTGAGACATGTTTCGGCGTTCATTGTGCAATTAAGAAAAGAGATGACATTAAGCGTTCATGTTGGAAAGGCTGAAGGAGTCGAACGCACTACAAGCAATTTGGCCTTGCACACAACACGTGCTAATACTGAATGTGTGAAGTCAGGAGTCAACAACTCTCTTTTGCGACACGATCGAGATGTTCTACAATACGGCATGGCTAGTTCCCGTTTCTGAAAGTCAAAGCGACACAACTGTTATCAAACAGTAGTCTCTGACCGAAAGGCAACACCAACAAATGACGATCCGAACCAAGCCAACGAAGACACCGTTTATGCAGTGAATCGGCAACATCCTACACCAGTTGGGATGGATGAAGCCGATAAATGGCATACACTAACCAACGTCCACTCCATGTAGACTTTTGTATACTAACATTTGAGGAAACCCTCAGGGTAAATGTGGGAACATAGTTGCCATGCTCACTTCCTGAGCGGGATCAACCAACAAAAACAACTAGAGGATTTCTTCTTTGCCACCCTGGTCCAAGCCCAAGTGAGTCCTTGGTCCAAGGACTCAGGGAGTGAGCCCTGAGTGACTAAAGAACTTTGCCATTAAACTAGAGAAAGTTCACTGGACTCGGCAAAAGTACAATCAAAGTTCCTAATTAACTTTGTACTTTCCTTTTCCAAACCCCAAAAGTGACACCAAAGTCGCTGGACTCAGGGAGTGATCAACACAACCGCCATTTAGTGGCCGCCCCCCCTTTTTGGGAATTTATATACCCAATGGACCCTTTTTGGGATGTTGCCCACACCCAAATCGGCTGCCGGAGCGCATTCGCCGCGGCGGCCGCGGCATTCAGCAGGCCCCCGCTCCTTGGGTCCAGCGCGATGCAGTCGCCTGCCGTCAGTCGTCCGGGCCCCGAAATCCCGGGCGAGGTGGGGCCCAAAGATCCGCTTCCCCGGGAGCTCTGGTGGATTGGATCGAGGTTTGGACCATTTGGATAGGTTTGGATTGGAGGATTGGAGGTTTGGAATTGTTGGAGGTTTAGAGTCCCCATTGACTCGACCAAAACCCGGGCTCAAATCCTAAACCGCTAATCCAAACCACCAAGAAAGGGTTCCTGAAACGAGGGGACACCCCAACGGCAAAAGGAAGGGGCCGTGTTAGGTTCCACCGCGTACGGGGACAATGGTGCAGCCAAACATAGGTGTGGATATCCACCGAGTTTCACTCCTTACCATGGTTTTGGGTACACCCCCGTGCCAGGCTTTGCTTGTAACGGGCCACAAGACCTGCAACACGCTGGGTCTCTTTTGAAGGGTACCCTCACAAGCACAAATCTGGGTGCCATCCTGTTTTGGTTTTCTTTCCGCAAATGTAAATGTTAAAATGTTTGGCACCCAGAAACATCGGAAGACTACTTTTCCAACAGAAAGAGAGCCTGTGCTTTGTAGGACATCTCACTGTTCGCGGCTGAAAAACAAAGATGCGAAATTGCATGGGCCCCAATTGCGGGCCCCCAGTTGTGCCAATCTCAAAACTCATTACAAATTCCTTATGAAGGCACTGACGACCATCCCTACGGACCAATTGAAGGTGTCTGCAGAATATGGCACAGTTGGAGACAAACCCATCCTGGAACATGTGCAAGTGCCCAAAGTCAATTGACGTTTGCCCTCTGATTTGCTGAGCAACGGTCCAAATCACTGATCTCCCCACGAGGTCATGGGAACATTAGTGAGTCCCCTGGTGTTTGTGGGACATTTACTGAGTTCCCCCGCGGACCTAGTCCAAACAAAAATATATGAGAAGCTACGTGGGGGGTGTCTTTTTTTAGGGTCCCAAAATGGTGGGTGTCCTTTTGGTTTCCTTTGAAACCAACCCCAAAAAAAGGTAAAACACGCCGTCAGAATCGCTGGAGCTGCTCCCCGAGAACTCCAGGCCAATTGATCTGGGTGAGTTGGATGCGACACGGACCCTCAAAACTTGGGCCTCTTACGCAAAGAGTAGATTTGTCGCAAAGGAAACTATAAGAGAAAAATGGCGGACGCTGTCCTGAGTTGACTGGCCAAAACTCGATTGAGCTGCCTCAAAAACATGGAGATAGCCCAACTTGCAAAGTTGAAGCTGATGCTTGGACTGCCGGTTCGGCCTCGCGCGGATGTGCTCTCGGAAGCCGTGCTGGGAGTCGCGCCGCAACCTGCGGGTGCCACGCGGGGCGGGAATGAGCAAACAAATGAGCACGCAACAAACGAGTGAGAGAACAAAGTTTAATAAGCAGCAACCAAATAAAGCAAAAAGACATAAAGACACACGGCAAAGCAGTGAGTGCTGTTTGGCTTTAGCACTATCAAACGTAGATTGCTTCACTCATATGCGTGACGCGCGTTGTATCGACCCCTTGCGTTGTATCGTCCCGATTGTACCCATCCACCCTAAAATCAGGGTCCTTGTTTGAACCGATTTCAGGGCGTGGGACTTTCGCTTCCCAGCGATCCAATCCATAGCGCTCGTCTAGCATCCAACCTGGCGTCGTCTTGTACGACTAAATGTCCAAGCTGCGATGTCATTTACCAAGCTATGTATTCAAGCTGATCAAGGCGGCTTTTCAGTTCATCACAAAGCACTCATAAGAATGTGAGTAGTTGGGGACCCCTTTCCCTTGGTGGACATCAGAATTCGGTGAAGCTTGCATGCCCACCAAACTTGAGTCGAGGTGGTTCCCACTCTTAAGTACGTAGCCATCGGCAGAAGATTTCTAAGGCCCCTTTTCCCCACCTTGACCTTTTTCAAGCCCAGGGTGGAATCCGGATAGGGCAACTTGCCAGCCTTTTTCGGCACCAAGAAAGGCCCCAGGTCGTTTTGTGTCGCCACATGTCGCCACCGTGCACCAACCATGGGTACTTTTTCTGGTTCCCCAACATGCAAAGTATGCTGGTGGCCAACCTCCCCTGGTGCGAACTGCAACTTGTGGGGGGAGAGGATTTGGGACCCGCTGGAGTTGCAGTCGCAGGGATATGAGACAACACTGGGTCCAATCCAAAGGTAGCATCCTGAAAGTTGCCCAAGTGAATCAAAACGGAACCCCCAAATCTTATTTTCCCTCCAACTGGCGGTTCAAAGGGACCACCCCAAGCGAATTCATTTTGAGCCCCAAAATAGAGCCACTGTGAGGCATCCATCCCTTAGGATGGAGAAGCGATCTCTCTCCAAGACGGCGGGAACCGCTTTGCACGCCTCCAAGCACAAGCTTGGCGGCCACTGCGGCGACTACAGGAGCTTTTGCGACCTGACCGAGCGAGCCCGAGCCAAGGGTGGGCAATGACTCCTGGCAGATTGTTGGGTAGTTCAAAAATGGGGAGAACAATCTTTGGCAGGGAAGCAAACTGAAAGGGAAAGAGGCTGCCACTGGAATGGGTAAATGGACCCCCCAAAAAAAAGAAACAAGAAGAGTCTGGGTGATTAGTTCAAAGGAGCCCAGGGTAGAGTTGACTTGATGCTAACCAAGGGCAACCACAAAAGCTTGGCTTGCTCCGTTCAAAGTGGAGGGATCCCTTATCATAATCCAGAGTCCCTGGGACACCAAAACAAGTGAAGCGACTATCATCTGGGGATTTATCAAAAATGCTGGACCCTTTTTTGGGTAGCTTCAAAGGGAGACCGACGGCAAGCAAAGACTTGTTGAGCTCTTTATGTTACGACACACACATCTCTGCCAGGACTAGGCATTGATTGTGAACGAAATGTACCGCGCCCACATTGAGCCCAAGCTTGGATCCGATCCGCAAAACACATGGGTTGGAGCCTGGCATCCTCCCACGATCTCCTCGCAAGGTATGAGATCTTTCTTGGATCAATTTAGATTTCAGGAGAGAGGCTGCCTCTGGTTCATAGTATATCAATCGCTTGAAACTCTAGATTTCTCAAATCTCAGACTGCCCTTGTGGGTCCAAGATGCATACTGGGTATAGGACCTGAAGCTCTTGAGAAACATGGCCTTCCAGGGCTTGCCTCAAATTTTATGCCAGGTGTCCCATGCGCCAATCGCCGAGGCCCGACCAGCACTCCCGAGGAAGAATGTCTCTTGGCGAGCAACCCGCCCTTTCAGCTAACTGGTAGTTTGGTTCAGTGTGACCGCAGTGTGACCAATGTGCCCCACATCCCAATGCCCATTTGGTGCATTTCTGGTGCCTTTTTGGAGCCGCGAACTCCGCCCGCCTTCCGAAGTGCCTCTGAAACGCAGCGCTCCAGGTCTGACACGATGTCGCTGTCCTCAGCCTCAGAGAAGCCGACAAAACAAACACCGAACGCATCCCGTTTTGAGGGGAAACCGCACCCTATTCATTTCGGGGTTACTACTCCTCGCTTGACATGATTGAACAGCAAGATCTGAGCTCCTCTTGCTTCCACTGAACTACAGTACCAGAATGCCTAGAAAGGTCTATACGGGTCTGTCTTTACTGGGGGACCCCACCCCCCCTCAAAAATGCGGTGTTCCTCTTGGTTTCCCTTAAACCGTGCCTGAAAAGGGTAATGTTGGGGAGTGAATAATAAAGGCCCCCCCCCCTCAAACAAAATGGGGGGGGTCAATAGAGGAAACCCTAAAAACAAAATGAGGGTCAGACCGGGTCTTCCCTAAGTAGTATTCCAGTAAGTATTGGTTAGTATTGGTTTAGTATTCTTGCTGACTGGCTTAGTACTGCTTAGAATTGGTTTAGTATTGGTTTAGTATTCTTGCTGACTGGCTAAGTACTGCTTAGAATTGGTTTAGTATTGGTTTAGTATTCTTGCTGACTGGCTTAGTACTGCTTAGAATTGGTTTAGTATTGGTTTAGTATTGGTTTAGTATTCTGGTTGACTGGCTTAGTTCTGCTTAGAATTGGTTTAGTATTGGTTTAGTATTCTGGTTGACTGGCTTAGTACTGTTTAGAATTGGTGTAGTATTGGTTTAGTATTCCCTGGCCCCAGTCCTAAAAAACTTTTCTCAATTAACTCCCCTTAAACAAATCTCATTATCGGCTTCCTGGGTGTTCCCTGTACTACCCCCTTGAACAGTTGGCAGGGTGCAACTTTTAGTAAGGGCTGTCATAAAGAATTTGGCTGTTGGGGCCTCAGTTAAACTTCCTTTTCTGAAGAGACTCAGTAGTTCTTTGGAAAGGAAACTTCCTTTTCTGGGGAGATCTGTAGTTCTTTGGAAAGGGAAGCCCTTTTCCCTGCAGGCATCCCTGGCCCAGTGCTAAAAAACTGTTCTCAATTAACCCCCCTTAAACAAATTTCATTATTGGCTTCCTGGGTGTTCCCTGTACTACCCCCTTGAAAATTTGGCAGGGTACAACTTTTAGTAAGGGCTGTCATAAAGAATTTGGCTGTTGGGGACCTCAGTTAAACTTCCTTTACAGGGACTTCAATCATCATCTCCTTGTTGGTGGTGGTGGTAGGTTGGGGGGGGCGGGCGGGGCAGAGAGAGACAGGAGTTGCACTGAACTAGGGATTAATTATAATTTTTGTTGGGGGAACATGTTTCCGGAATTTTTGCCCCTCACAAAAACTGTTGTGTATTAACTCCCCCTTTTGCTTTTCAGGGGTGTGAATAATTTTGGGATGTTTTTTGTGTATTGACTCCCCATTTATTATTCGCAACCTAACATTACCTCAAACAACGACAAACTCATCTAGGCCATTCAGGTCGTGGAATCACGGCCCTCTGGTTCTCGGCGCTGGCAAAACCAAACTTGAGCAGCGCACCAGCACGATGCCTTCGGTGTGCCAGACCTGCAAAGAACCGCCCCGGAAAAGGGAAGCCCGGATTTGCTTGTTTATCAAACAAGCGAGGTGAATTCGGGGTCGACCACCGGGGGATTCGCTTGCGAGCAATGGGAGGGCAGATTCTTCCCTGCTGAGCGCCAAAAGCCTCGCTTCGTTCTGTGGAATCCCACCTTAAACAGATCCGGCCCCTCACAAAAATCGCTCCTTTTGCATGTTCAAGGAGACATGCTGGAACACCAACAAGGCAAAGAGTTAACAAAGGCAACCAACGTCTGACCATGAGAATAACCCACCAAAATGACAAAAATCGGGCAAAAGCCGCAAGAGCGTGCCCAGCGGTACTTGGCTGACATCATGCTTGGGCGGACCCGTATGGGTTTATTCAAAGGGCTAGATTGGCCAGATATGAAAAGAAGCCAGTGTTTGGCTTGTCCCGCAAGACGATGGGATTGAAAGGCCGCCACAGCTTTCTTTATCAATTGTTTGATGGGGCTGTTTTGGAGCTTCCCCCCTCCCCAAATTGGAGAAGCACACCATTGGGCTGCCTTTCATTTCAGCAATCTTGCGCATCCACCAGGCACTGGGGGTGACCAAAGCCATCATAACAGTTTCCAACATGACGACAGCAAATGAAGTAAGGAAAGACAAACAGTGATTTCCAGCAACAACGCACAAAGATGACGGTTGATCACCAAAACCTTCCGAGCCCAAAACAACTTCTGCTCTTCACATGGGCCAAAGCCCAAGTGTCAAGGCAAAATCTCCGACTCAGCTGAATCGCTGGCCGCAACCGCCTCCAGGAGGGACTCCAGCAGTTGGAGGATCCGACCCCGCGGCATGAGGCCCTTGGCCTCGGTGACAAAAAAGTACTTCATGTGTATCTATTTGTGGCAACTAAAGGGAAACCACAAGGAAAGCAGAAGCCATTTGTTTTTTTTGGGGGGGGGTCAAAAGACACGCCCAGAATTTAAGTGTATCCTTTAAGGCGCCCTTGGTGAAAGCGGGAATCAGGTGAGATGGTTTGAGCCACGATCAATACTTGTCACGTGACATGGGAATTTGGTTAACCCCGATAGGGGTATCTTGGTGCGCATGTCATATCCTCGGGCTGCACTCGACAGCATTTTGAGAAACTCCCCTGATGACAAAACCCCCGTTTTGTGGGGATTCCATTCTCCGAGAAGGGCCTCCTGAGACATAACTGGGGGCTTTATTAATCAGGGGTCGAAGGCGGGTTTTTCTAAATAGGGGGCGACATTTTGGCTCGTCTCAGTGTCTAAAGAGTCACCGACGTCAGAAGGCTTGAGGCTCGAGCGGTGACCAGCTGGTCGATGCTACTTTCTACGAGCCTCATGCCGCGGAAACATGGACTGATCTTGAACGGAGCCCTGGATCAATAATCCGGTTGATTTGGGTGTCTGAAATACACCCTCCAAATTCGTGTTGTGTCCCTCTTGGTTTCCTAAAACCGCCAAATTGCGAGGTTCCCTCCAAAAGCGACGAGCCACCCATTTTGATTGGGAGTCCCAAGAGTCCTTCACTTTGAGCAATGCCCAATCCATCTGCTTTCCTTGTGACTTGGATGGAGGTGTTTCGGGGCGGACCAGGGGTCCCAATCACCACCGACGGGTTGCCTGACTGCAGGAAAACACCTCTTGCAAATGAACATGGAACCCAAACAGGCGGAGAAAAAACAACTCGTTTTGGTCGGGTTTCATGTTAATGCGCGGGGGAGTCATCTACATGAAGCAATACCATTGTTGGCCATAACTACTCCAGGAAATGTCTGGTATCCCCCAAACTGGCTCGTAGACTTGGGGGAGACCACCCCCTCAAGGAAACTTTGTTGTGGGAAAGGAAAAAACAATCTGCAGTGCGCATCCAAGGGTTTCCAACCCCAAAAGCAAAAGAGGTTAAAGATACGCCAAAGACCAGCTACTTTGACCGCGCCATGGCAAACAACATCCTGTGGGGCATTCTTGGATCCGAGATTCGGAAAACCTGACAATGGCCGTCCACAGTAACACTATGCTTGAAAAGTCGACGCAGCTGTGCATCCTCCACGACCTTGGGACATCCTCGCAACTCACTCAAGACTTTAAAAGAGGCAACTGTGAGTTGGAAGCAGGCCATGGCAGGCTCCTCATGGTCGCACCAGTTGGCCTTCCGACGGCCAAAGCCGGACATCAGAAGCCGTGCATGAACTCGGGCTAGACCCAGATATGAGAACAAAAGCACCCCCCAAGTGATTGGCTGGAATCCCCGAGTGCCACTGGAACGTGTGTCAAACTGGCAAATGCGGGTCATTCGAGCCTTGGCCAGTCTTCCATTATCCCTGCAACCAAAAAAAATTAGGCAAAAAGGGGAACCTCAAGGGTCCACAATCAGCTTTGATCAAGTCCCTCGCCCGCAAAAACATCGCCCTCCCCCCAATTGCGCAAAGACGAAGAGCCTCTAGGTCACCCGGCGCCTTCGCCCTTATCGTGTCACCCGCCATCGCAAAGACCTGTCGGATGCCCAAGCAGCCTACGAGTCGCGTGTTGTTTTTGCTTGTTGTTGTTTGCCCCGAAGGGGCTTTGCAGCGACCTCAAAAACGGACTCTGAGCCAACTATTCAAAGAACAACCCCCCCTTTTAAGGTCCAGGTGTCCTTTGAATCTGGGGGCATCAAGTCTCAAGGTCCAACAAGCAGCAAAAGCCTCTGCTAACCCTCCCATTTGAGCACTGGGGGGCTACCAATTGTCGGTTGCTCAAGCAGGGTCAAAGCTAGCTTTCGGGGTTGACAACATGGTGGCAAAGCCACATCTGGGTGTGTCTTCAAACAGGGGACTCCCCCAATAATAATTGTGGGTTCCCTGTGGTTCTCCGAAGAAAAGAAAAAAGGAAAGGGTCCCACCCCCATTTGGGTACCCACCCGTTTAGGCGGCACAACATGACATCCTTCTGAAGGGGTCCCCCTATTTGGGCTTGAATTTTGCAGAGAACCGCCTCAAAGGTGGTTGGTGGACATGAACCCCCAAAACGATGTCCACCAAATTGTTTAAAAACTCAAACCCGTTTTGGGGTACAAATTCAGTGCACTGTAAACCCGGGGAACTCTTGGGCAACTGGTTTGTTCCCTGGCGTCGGCTTCGTTTAACCCACAAGATCGGAATGTTCGAACCTGCTAAACAAATCAAACAGGGGGACCCCAGAGATGGATTTCGGACTTCTCGCCTTGGTTTCCATTTGAAACCATCCAGAAAAGGATACCAACTCCAGCCAACACATACCCTACGAACCCTGACTGGAGGTCCTCAAATTGTCCTAAGAATGGTCAGCTTCCAGGTTAGCGAGCTCCGTTTTTATCCGGGCCCTGGGGCGCCTTTCGAACATGTTGACCGGCGGCACCTTCCAACCCGGTGGCCGCCTTGGCACGCCGATGCAGCTCCAGCGCCAGGTCAATGACCATCAAGCCCTAGCCGGGGCTTGGAACTCGTCTTGGATGTGTCTCAAAGGGGAACACCCTAATGGAACTCTGACCCTTAGGTGGAATCCATCATTTGTTCCGGGCATGGGTCTTTGGTAAACGAGATGACACATGGTCCCAAGTCTTCGACCAACCCTTCCAATCATTGAAGTGGACACCCCAAACAGGAAAGCAATCTTCCTCTCAAGAACCTTCCACGCGCTTAACCGGTTTTCAGTACCGTGGTTGAGAAGGCCACCGGCCGCCCATGCCTGCGTATCCTTGTCGCCCTTCCTGGGCCCAGCCTGCCCAAGCGCGTTTTCATGGGGTGTCTGCCAGAATATACGGGGACCCTCACAAGAAAAGGGACCCCCAATAAAACATGGATTTGAGTTGTCCTTCGACCCACAAGAATGGATGTCGAGTTTCCTTGGGGTGTCCCTGTAAACCAAGGTGCAAAGGGTACTGAGCCTCAAACAAACACATACCGCACACACGACGGCGGGCAAGTGAGGAGGGCCGTGATGCACCTCTCCAGATTCGTCTGGCTGCTTCTCAGACTGAAGAACGTCTACATGGCTTGTTTGTTTTTGGGCCTCCTGGTCTCATGTATAAAAGTGTTCATCGTTGTAATGCGGATGGATCCATTTATTTCAAGGGGATTAGCACAGTGTCCTCCTCAAAATGCAATGAACTGGTCCGTTGCTGGTCCGTTGCTTGTCTTTTTGGCCTTATTGGTTTGCAGTGTGACTGGTGGGTGGGCATGCCAATAACACATGTTCAAATGCTTGCAATGCGTTGTTGAATTTCCCAGTTATATTGGATGTTGAAGGGAAACGACCCCCCAACGGACCTGCCAGGGTTTCATGAGCGGCCCAGTGTGCCTTTGCTTAAGGGGTCCCCTTTTGGGTGTTTGCTTAAGGGAGACCACAAACAAATCAAAAAAGCTTCTTTGGGCTCCCCAATTTTACGACTAGCCACCCTCTCACTTGCAAGGACTCGGAACTAATTAGGTGAAGCTGTCGGCTTTGGACTGAGCTTCCTTCTGATCGGTTCGGAGCCGGTTTGGTGGCGAATGGATAGCTTCCCATTTCCCCTCAAAAGCCAAGGCTTCAAATCCAAATCCAAACCAAACCATCAAGTTGCCTGACAGTTGGCTTCGGGTCGCGAAGGACCCCTTTTCTTAGTTGCACTAGAGGAGACCTGCAGGGTGGGGAGAAGGGTCACCTGAACAACTGACCCCAAATGTTGACCCCATATCAGCTTCCTTCAACCCCAGTTTAGTGGTCTGATTCCACACATTTCACCCAGGGAAACCACCTGGGGTTGAGAAATATGCCCTGAACAACTGAGCCCTAGTCCTAAACCAAATAGAACCCTCAGAGATCGTCCATACCTGGCCTCAGGCTTCTCCCCGCACATGTCAAGCGCTGCATCCTATCCGAAGTCGAAATCTCGGATGTCCAAACGCCAATCCAGGGGAAATCCCCGCCAAAGCACAAAAAATGAATACTCTCAGCCAAGTCTGGGGCAAAAAGCAGTGAGATGGCCCGACACACAGCCTCCAAATGCTGATGTAATCCCGGGTCCAAGTACCTTCCTACTTTGACCCCCGCACGGATTGGATATTTCCATATGCTGATATCTCCCAGGGTGTCCCTTGCCCCCACCCCCGACTCCCAATGCGTCCTTCAATTTATGATAGAACAGCTGGTGCTTCGTAATGTGTTTCCCTTAAACCACAATCCGGGGGGGTTGGATGGGGTTGGTGTAGGCAGAGCTTCGCTTGCAGCTGGCTGCGTCCTTCCCACATGCAAGTTCTGGCTCGCGGTGAAGGCTTATGACCTCAGCCCAACACAAACTCCAACTCACATTTGGTTCCAAGATCATGAAGGTCTAAAAGGGTTTGCTTTTTGAAAGGCCCCCCCCTCAAAACGGTCTTTCCTGTTGGTTTCCCTCTAAAGCCATCCAAAAGGATTACCCCCCGCCCCCAGACAGACCTACGTATATGGCTTACTATACCAGCCCAAAACGAGGTAATAGAACCTACTCAAATGGCCAATGGGCTGTTTGGGCACTCAGGCCATGCGCGTCGCACGAATCATCACGAGCAGTCCTGTCCTCCAAGGGTTGATTTGTACCTATGTGTCTCTATCTTCGGGGGGGGGGGGTCATCTGCATTCACAATTTGTTCCATTCACAATTTGTTCCATTCACAATTTGTTCACAAGTTTGTTTCCATCGGCCTTACCTGTTCCACGTAAATACCGCCTTACCAACAGCAACCTCGCTTTGATTTGACAGCCGAGGCCAAGGCCACCGCATGAGCATCATGCGTGCGGGAGTGGATCATGCTCGAGCCACAATGCCAATAAAAGTAGCCACCACATGCCGAGCATCAATGACAAGCAGGCCAGCTGAGGCCAGGTGGAAGGAGGGAGTCTGATGTGTGCAAAAAACAAATATTGGAACCCGCTGGAGGACCTCTCTCATTGAGCTCGTGTTGCCTGGCGGGTTCTTTATGAGAACGAGCATCCAAGATCATTCGCACCTTTTTGAGGATCGTTGACGTCTGAGCTCGCTCTGTGAGCAGACTCGCAATCGCGAGTCATTGGAATCTCATGGACTCGGAAGGAAGCAAATCCGAAGCTACCCCCACGGCAACGGCGATTTGGGTAACTTGAATTAGGGACTCTTACATGGTTTAGACAGAGAAAAACACGTGAAACCATGTTTAAAAGGGTGTTCACATGGTGTTCACAACAACTCACAGCCGTCTGTGACCTTGCTTGGCTTTTATTTACAGGGGTGTCGTGGAATGCCAACTTTATGGTACACGCAACTCTCCGCTTGAAACTGTGCGGAGCTGTCTGACATGAAGCACCTAAAGGCATATGGACAAAGCCAATGGCTTGATGCGGCGCGTGTCAAATTCCGGATGATCAGCTTCGTTCAGGTTAAGAACAAAAGAAGAACACAGAATGAAACCATGTCAAATTTCATATCCTGGGCATGGTCCAATTTTCAACCACACCATGAAAATCGTGGAACCAAAAACTCGGCCCGCCCGAGCCTGAGCTCGTTTTGACACGCGCCCATATTGTGCTCCGTGGCCCGAAGACTGGCCACGCCATGCCTTCGGCAGACGCGGCCGAGAGGCCGATGCATTATCTGGTCAAGTGGAACTGCCAAGCGGCAAACACGTCGACATCAATGAAACATCGTCTGCCCAGAATGTGTGGGAGGGGGAAAAGGAGCTATATTACCCAGAAAAGCGCACATGGACGTCATCTTCCTCTATGATTTTGGCTCTTCCCCGCTCAGCGTCTGGCACCAGAGCCCTGGCGAGTCGAGTCGAGTCGTGTCAAAACTGGGCATTTGCATAGGAATCCTTGCCAACCCCACACACTCCATGTAGGTACTGTATGGGCGTCGTTAAAGGAGGGAGCAACTGTTTTGTTGTTTTGAAAGATTAAACCGAAAGGGAAACCTGCATCTTGCAGGTCCGCCAAAAAACAACACACCCATATACAAACATTTGAACCATTTGGAGAGTAAATGTGGGTAAATATTTTTACGTGGAGTGTTTGGAATGGTTCGTGCACAATCCATGTCCATGATCAGTCCCAAGCCCTAACGGGTTCAGTTGACAGCTGATCAGGCCCAAAACCCCTTGACAACTTGACCACTAACCTGGGTGGAAAAATCATGTAGGATTTTCTGTGACCCCAACGAAACTAAGTAGGAACCGAACCACTTGCTGCAATGGCCAATAGGGGTGGTTGCTATAGCCAGGTAGAACCACATGGTAGTATGGCCACTAAGCATTTTGGTCGCTCATCCACCCTACCTCTCACATGGAATCTGACTGGAGGTCTTTGGAAGTCCATGTTGCTCTTCAAAGCACTTTCTGGCTACACATCCATGTACGGGAACATTGCATGCAACCGTATGCACACGTAATTCGTCAATTCATGTGTCCCTGCAGAGCCTCCCGAGGGAGGGCCTCCCCAGATTTCCCAGATTTGACACGAATCCATATTAAGCCTTATTAAGCCTTATTAAGCTTTATTGAGGCTTAATAAGGCTTAATAAAGCTTAATAATTTGTTATTTAAATGAGAATGCTCAAACCGGACATGTTCTCTTATTTTCAACAAATCCTTCAATACCGCCATCTCGAAAGACATCCAGCCTAGAACACATGCCCCAGGATTCTAGTCAAAGCACCATACTTCGAAAAGGGAACAAAACATCGTTTCTTTTTGAGAAGTAAGAGAGGTGGTAGGGGGAGGGGACGGGGGGGGTAAGAGGGGGTGGGGAAGGGAGGGGAGGGAAGGGAGGGGAGGGAGGGGACACGGAGGGGGAGGAAGGGGGAAGGGGGGCCAAAAGCGTGTCCCTGTGCAGGTTGGTTCGGGGGGGGGGGGGGGGGGCCTCCCCACCACATTCAGCCTTGTTAAGCCTTATTAAGCCTTATTAAGCCATATTACAGCTTATTAAGCCTTAAATAAGCCCTGCTAGCAAACAATCGCATTTTCCTACATTTTGGAACCCCTCCGAAATTCTTGTTTGATTTGGGAGGCATCGGCTGCCCTCAACATCACACTGGTGACCTAAACCACCTCACTTGGGAATCGCAGCAGGTTTGGATTCTCGCTCCTGATTTGCGGGCCCCACCTTTGCCGTTACCTTTGCACTTGGCGGAGTTGAGCAATTGCAGCTAGATTCGAGCAAAGTACCCCCAACAACGATCACACATCATGAAGAACACAGAAAACCTGAACCAACATTAAACATGCAAGAAGACCAAATCTGGGGAGGCCCTTGCTCGGGAGGCCCTTCAGGGCCATAATTGAGATATACAATATGTATAGTATATATAATACTTCATACCGATAGACCATCTTTGCATACTTTCCCTCTGACTGACATAGCGATTTGCTGCATCAGGATCAAGAGTTTCTGGGCTCGGCCTCAACAATGCGCCGCCGCCGCTCGTCATCTTCGGTCATCCTGGCAGATGAAGATCCCGACCAACGTGGACAAATGGGTTTTGTTCGTGCGGGACCCTCTTGAGGTTGGTTCTGTTGGATGCTTCCGTCCATGAACGTGAAACAATGGCACACAGGAGACGCCGAGAAATACTGGCCGATAGCTTTGCTCATGGAAGATGTACAGGTTAGGCTTCACGAATGCTTACCTACGCCAAACGGCTACACATTTAATCGCGTCGGGCACATCGGGCTATTCTGAACGCAAGCCATATCGATCTTGTCGCCGGCCATCTCACAAACTCCACAACAAAGTTGCATAATGGAAGATATTGAATCTAACAGGGAGTCATGAATATGCTTGCAAGGGGACATATCCCGCAGAGCTGCCATAGTCACTAAGACACACACACGCGCTGTTTGACCATCTCCAGCCTCATTTGCGATCCATCAATTTGTGGTAAACCGGCCATTTCGTGAACAGTTTATTTTGTTGGACACCTGTTCAAACCCTCGGGTTCATTCGGAAGTCATCCCTTGTCACCAAACGATTGCAAGGGTACAGCGGGCAGGTTTTTTCTTACGTCATGGTAACCCAACTCAAGGGCACCAAACCTTCCAGGTGGCTCTGGAATCTGTATGTTTTCAGGAAGTTCCAATCTGCGCCACAGAAAGTGGCAGCAAACCCAATGTCTCGCTTGAGCGGATTGGCTGACAAAACTGAACTTAAAGTGCTTGTTTGCCAACCCCCAACCCCCAACCATCAAAAAGTGCAAACCCAAACCTAAAAAATGGCCCAAGATGGTCCAAGCCAAAAAAACCGTGGCGAGTCCTGAGCAAAGAACTTGTCACAAAGCATGCCCGGAAGGCCATGAGAACTCCCAGCCATGGTGCGCGCACAGCGCCTGAATCGTCCAGTCGTCCAGCGCGAAGGCGAACGAAGGGCTCGCGCCCATTTTTTGTCGCTGGAAAAAAGGGCTGATATGTCTGTGGCTCAAAATTAAACAGGAGGGGTTACGCGGGTTTGGGTCCATGTTTTCACTTACCTGAGACAAGCCTCTCCTCAACACCTTGTAGAACTCAACAAGTAATACAGTATTGCCAGTTTTCGGAGATCAAAATTCTGCCGTGGCCACTTCTTGATGGCAGGGATCCTCTCAATGGCTTTCGTCTTCAACGGTCGATGACCATTTTTTCACACCCCCGTGCAAGTCAATTGTGTTGAATGACCAACTATATTCATCAATACCTTTGGATAAATGCTGCCACGATGGCCAACAGCAAACTGACAGCCAAAATGGTCCCACGTCTTCACATGGGTGTGGATGCATCTTGATATTTGGCAAGTGATTGCCCAAGCAAATATAAAGATTGCCAGGCAAAAAACACATCATACTCGTTCGCTTCTCCTCAAAACTGTTCGCATCTGTTCGCTCACCATCAAATAGAGAGATAGTGAGATAGCAATTCATGCAACTGCTTACTCGAGCTGTGGACAAATAACTGTTCCCCATATCTCAACATCACCCCACAGAAAGCACTCTCACTTTACCTGGAACACAAGAGCCAAATGAAAGTACATTGTATTCTTACGAGCTCGAAGAGAGAGAAGATATCAAATCAGGTGAGTGAAACTACTTCATTCACAAGAACTCAAGAAAGGTATATACGATCGTTTAGATAGCACCAGTTTCAGAATCAGACCACAAGGACAAACAACATCCACATTGAAAAGAACACGGGCCCAAAGAACACCGACAGAACTATACCGAGCGCATGATGAAATTAAAGCGTGACCCCCATGTCCCGAACCCCAAACTGACCATCAAATCTCGATTTGAGCGAACCTCAAATGTCACATGGTCGAAACGCCTTCTGGCCGTGGTCGAGTTTCCTGTTAGTTGCCCTTTAAACCAACCCAAGAACACAAAAAAGCACACACACACACACGGATGGGTGTGTCTTTCTTGAGGGTACCCCTGTGTTGTGTTGAAAGGAAAACCACCATTCCCCGCAAAAAGAAGTCGAGCCACCCATATCCAACGGCGACTTTGCGTCCGAGCTGCTCGCAGCCGGACTTCATCCCAGCCATCCCTTTCCACCGAGACCTCCTCCCCTCGAAGCCCGAAGAAGCCGTCGCAGGCGGACTCCCAGCCTCGACAGAGTTGCCCCTGTCAAGCCCTGAGTTACTTGCTATTGGGGTTGGAACAACTGTGGCAAATGAGGTCCTTGAGGTCTCAAGGCAAGGCCGAAGCTTCTGGAGAGAAATGGCCGGAAGGGCAGACTTGCTATGAGCTGCTGAGTGGGGATTCCTTTCTTGTAAGACCCCTGAAACTGGTAGCTGGGGGGTTTCTTGATCCAAGGTCAACATTGGAAAGTTGAGCAACTGGTTGCGTGTTTGCTCGTTGCATGCTGTGTTAAAATAGATACCTACTGCATTTGCTCATCCCAAAAAACCACCCTGTGCAGCCATCATCTAACCGCAACCGACTTTAGAGTATGTGGTTTGAAGGGTCCGCTATAAAAAGTGGGGTAGAGTAAGCGTGCTTCATTTTTTGGGGCTAGTACATTCTTTTCGGTGGTTTTGAAGGGAAGGCCAACAGGAAACCATCAATTTGTGGGTTCTGGTGGATCAGGGTTCCCTATAATTCTCTTAAAACATCTCCACCAAGGAATGCTTCCCCGGGGTGGCGGTCTGTAGCCGTCGATCTTTTGGCAAGGGAATAAACACCAGTGCCCTTCAGGGTTCCATTCCCCAAATAGAACCGATGGTCACTAGAAATGCCCCATGGGTGGACTTATGGTTTTGGCGGTTGGTTCCAACCCGCCTCCCAAGGCCCCTTTCCATGCCTCACTGGCCGGACGCTAAAATACAGAACCCATCAAGCAAGCAACCAGCCAGCAAACCAACCAACATGTCTACCCCGGCAAAGTGGACCAGCGGATGGTGTCAATACTAAATATGTTTGCAGCCACCCCTAGTCAACACTTAGCAAGCCAATCTTCAAGATTTAGTTGGTTTCAAAAGAAACCTTGAAATCTTGGCAGCTATCGCCCGCCCCCACCCACATGTTGAACTGGGAAAACACAGACTTCCCCATGCTGGTTCCCCCTGAGCAAAAGGTTCATCACGTGTTGCAGTAGGTTTAGTTGGAAAAACAATTGTTTCCAACATGTCTGTGGGGGCCTATCCGATTTGCTTCCCGATCCCCTAATCCCCCCCAAAAGAAGTCCAGTGATAGATTCCCCCTAAAACACGGGGATAGCAACATGTTAAAGCAACTGCTGGGGGGGGGAAGAAAGAACAAGTCCAGTGATAGATTCCCTTTGAAACTTAAGCAACTGGAAGTAGGGCCTAAGCATGCCTAAGGTTCGTCCAGCTGTGAGGCTATGGCACTCCGCGAGCTGCTGCAGCTGCCTTTGGCTGGGCGCCTCATGCCCGGGACCTGGCGGATCGATCTCTTCGAATTCCTTATGAGTTGGAGAGTTTAGGTTCCACTACCTGGCTTCATGGGGTGGGATACATGGACGCAATACACTACTTAGTGCCTGCTTCATATTTACCCGCAACAGCGGCAACATACTTTTGCAGGAGCCCCCAGGTACAGGGTGATGTTGCAATGCCCAGCCTGTTGGCACCAGCACCACCAGCAGATGGCGGTCGGCCGGGTTGTCTCAGAGGAAGCGTTGGGACATGCGGATGCCAACATGCAACCGAACCCCGACCCTGGCGTTCAGCCATTGCACCCACCACACACTAAATGGCTCTGTACAAGCAAGCAGTGGCCTTGGCGTTGCAGAACATAGGAAGTCCTGTGTGGAATAGCATTTGCACTTGAAAAGAAGCCGAAGAGGGCTGTCCCTTTTCAAGAAACCTATCTTAAGGGGGAGAAATGAGAAACTGTGGATTCGTCCGGATGCTGAGTCTGGCACCACTCGGCTCACACCTGGCAACAGCAGACGCTTGAAAGTAGCTGTGAGGCTTCCATCTTCAAAAGTTTGAGGACCTGCCTCAACCCCGCACTTAGCTTGACGTCAACTTCGGATTGATCGTGTCGTGAACCGGAAAGACAAAAAGAACTAGGGGGTGGGGGTTGAGGGGAATAATCTGCTTTGGGGAATTGTTTCATCAGTCAGTTGGGACCTCCTAATCTTAAGCTGCAATCATTGCCAATCGCAGAGCGTCCGGCTCCAAGTCGATTTGGTTCACTGCTTCAAAGACCGGGGCGATCCTAAATGGGTTTGTCTCCAATCGCGGGTACCCAACATCGGTGGTTTTCCTTTGGTTTACCTTGAAAACTGATGTCACACGAGCAAAAAGACACATCCAACTGCTTGACTGCTGGCTCGGTGCGTTGCAAGCGCTGCATACACGAGCCAAAGAACTCTGACCCGAACCGGTTCGGCCTCACGCCCACAGAATCTTCACCAGGGAAGAGCACAGGCTCCGTCCACTCCGATGCCGCCTGGCAAGCCAAACCCGGGTTTTTTACCCCTCAAGTACATCCTTAGAACTAGAAGGTCCTTGACCCCTTTTTGACCCCAGTATGCATCCCTAGGTACCAAGGGACCCTCTGGGAAAGGACAAGTGCGGCAGCTGATGAATCGCCCGAATCCGCAAAAAACAAACGGCCTCTGTGAAAGGAGTTCCATATAAGCTTCTACCAGCCTTTCATTGTGCTGACCCAAACATGGATTTTGGTTTTCGCTTTGGTATCCCTAGACCAAGGTGAGCAGGGGACCTTCAAAAACCACACACCCATTCTGCAAGAGCTCAAAGCTGAGCACTCCTCCGAATCAATTCATAGGCCCCCAAGTTTGCGCACCATGCGGGCCCAACTGACTCTGGATTTCAGCCAATGCCTGCGTGAATGTTGGGGTGGTTTGAAAGGGAAACGAAAGGGACACCACCATTTGGACTGGTTTTGACACATATTCATATGGCTTCATTCAAATGAGACCCTTGACACATACCCACCCACATCTGGGGTACACAAACAAACAGGATCCTGTTTCATTGTTAGTCTACCCTACCATACAAAAACAAAACGTTTAGGTGACCCCGGGCATAAACAAGTGGTTTCTGTCAAACAGGGGTCCCAATGGGCTTCGGCATTCCTTTTGGTTTCCCTTTACTCCCACCCTGAAAAGGGTACCCTCCGCCTCTCCGACTCAAAAAACACACACAAACGAATTGGTATGAAGTTTAATGGGTGCCCTGACCCTTTGGACCGCAGAATTGGAGATCCATATCCACCAATCCCATCCCTGGCCCGCCTTGGTCTCTGCACGCTCCTCCTGCGGCTCTTGGAACACCAGGATTCTCTCTACGTCTGCAGGGCCCAGGAGAAACTCCATCTGCGCCTATCGTTCTGGCGAAGGCCAAAGGACCGTGGTGTTAGGGCACGGAAGGTCCGGCACCTTAGCCTACAATCTGAGTGTCTTTCTTTAGGGGACGCCCCAAAATTGCGGCTTTCCTGTTGGGTTCACTTGAAAAGCACCAAAAAAAGGGGTACCCTCAAAACAGACACACCCAAATTTTATTGGCAGCAAAAAACAGAAGGCATCGGAGACTACTACTAACTCGACCAAAATCAGCCGACCAAATTTGTTCGATCCCTTCAACCCCAACGACTTCCCTACACAGCACCCCTCGAAAAGCACCTAACGTGGCCATGGCAGGACAGAAACTAATATATGTTCACATTGTGTTTCATATTTAGTCTACCCTAAAATGTGTTGGAGACCCCGGCTAAGGCCAACCTTAGCTTCTCAGCGAAGCGGCGTTCAAAGTTCAAGCAGGAAGGCTGGTCCAAATTCTTCAGCACAGTATTCTTTGAGCATCACCCCCAAAAGGGAACTCTGATTTTCAGAAACCGACAGGATGAACTCGGACGGCCAAAACCAGACCAAGCTGCCCTGTGCAGCCGCGAACAATCCCAGGGCCCCTGCAGGGAAATAGATCAGCCATCCCCGGGTGAAAGTCCCCCTGTGCTTCTTTGCTCTGCCTTTGCCCTCTAGCATGTTGATGTTGGCTTCGTGTATGTTGTGCGTTGCTTATGCTTATACGTCTGTTTGATTGTTTGTTTGTTTGCTTGCTTGCTTTGTTTGTCTGTTTGATTGCTTGTTTGTTTGTTTGTTTGTTTGTTTGTCTGTCTGTTTGTTTTTTGCTTTTTGCTTTTTGATTTTTGTTTTTTCTTGCTTGCTTGCTTGCTTGCTGGCTGGCTGGCTGGCTGGCTGGCTGGCTGGCTTGCTGGCTGGCTTTTTGCTGGTTTGCGTGTTTGTTTGCTTTGTTTTTTTGATTGTTTTCTTGCTTGCTTCCTTTTTGTTGGTTTGCCTGTTTGTTTGCTTGTTTGTTTGTTTGCCTGTTGTTTCCTTGTGCTCGAAATTTGCCCCTCGCGAGTGGATTGCCTCCTCTGGCACCGCCACACCGTGGCGCGCGGTGAGGCTCGCGCTCTTCTTGACCGAGAGCTGCCAGCCGGCCTCGCCCACGCAGCACGCGTGCCCTTTTTGAGACCATTTGAAATGGAAACTACCTGGAAAACAAAACAATACATATTGGATTCTCAACGAACCACCTGGAAACCACCTGGAAAACAAAGAAACATATTGGATTCTAAACGAAACCACCTGGAAAACCAAAAAATGTGGATTCCAAATATATTGTTTGAATACAAATGCTCATGGAAACCAAGCCCCGAACCAATGGCACCCGTTGGGGTTCCCCGAGTTTAAAACAGCCTCAAATGGATTCCAAGTCAAACTGAAACCAGCTCCGGAACGTTCAGCTGTCCCAACACCAACTTGGACGTACCCCCAACCTGAGCCCAAACCGCGGTTTTATGACCAAGGGAAACCTAAGCTCCTTTGCTCGTCGTGCGGAGAACAGCTGTTTCTTGCTCATGTCCTCCGGAGCACTAGGCTAAACAAACATCAGCAAAGGCTGCCGCCTGTTTTACCAGAGAACAAGACACCTATACGTTCGTCATGCGCAAACAACTTCCTGCCCACACCTTGCCCATCATTGAACAATTGAAACTGCCCCGTTCTGCACGTTGGGTGTGAACAACTCCTCACTCTCCTCTACTAAAAGTCTGCCAAGAACAAATTCCCTACAAAAAGCAGGGCTAAAAGATGTAAGAAAAAAAATGAAAAGGAAGCAACAAGCAATCTTGGTCCAAAAAGAGGTCTGGGTCAGCTATTTGTTGATTGAGCTATCACGTAGCGGGGACCTTCAAACTAAGTCTAGGTGCTCAGGAAAATCGAAAATCCCTCATCCTTGCTTCCTCTAAGCTAAGTTGCCCTCACAAAAACACAAGCACTTGCAATGGACTCAATGAGTCTACAACGGATCTGTCAATTTCTCTGTCACCCTGTGCCCTGAACGGGGACGTTCTGGACTTCGTGGCGGGGCTCTCTGAGCGCTCAGCTCGCACCCCAGCCACCGTGGCAGGGCTGCTGCGGGGCAAGCCTTCCCCTGTGAGCTCACCTGGCCGACCCCCACCGGTTTGGTCAGCTTCCCCGGTAGGCTAGGGGGTTCAAATCCCTAAACCACCCATACAAACAACCCAGTTGCCTGAGGTGAACACTCGACTTGCCTCTTGAAGCCCAAAAGCAGTTGGGGCTCGAAAAGCTGGCTGCAGCTAACCCAAAAGTGCCAACAAACTCTTGTTTACAGAAATGCCAGCTGGTGAAGATTTGTTTTTCTTTTCATCGCCTGACCATCTTTGCCGTTGGGTTCCGAAACGTGTTAAGGGACTCAAACATATTTCCCGCAAGCAAAGAACCAAACGGCAGCCGGTTCCCATGATGGCTTTAGGGGAAGACGCCGGTGAGAAGTAACCTACAAGTTTCGCATCATTTGGGGTTCTCTGTTTTGGAGTGACCCCTTTTTCGTTGGCTTTAAAGTGAGACTAAAAGGAACACCACCATTTTTTCACAGCAAGAGACCCTCCATCTAGCTTCGCGGTCAAAACCGCGGGGGTCATGGGCATGCCTCCAATGGGATTCCAGCACAATGGTCTAAACTCGGTCAGCATTCAACTCTAAACCTACCGTAGGATGCAAATACTTTCTTTGTTCCTCACTTTAGCCAGGAATGAATGGGTAGCGTTGACCCAGTAAATGCAATAGCAGCAAAGGTTCAAAAACCGCCCCTGTCAGCCAGTGATCTGGAGACTTCCCCAAAGCAACCAATGCAGGTTCGACAGAAACCGGAATGCTGCCAAGAAATATTCAATCCAAGGACACATCAGTCATGATGTGTGCGGCCAAAACTCCTCATGCGCACACTCCTGGCTTCCCCATTTGGAACAAATTCAACTTGCTGGTGCTCAGCAGGAAATGCGGGAATGACCCCTATAAACGATCCCTTGTGGTTTTCTTTAAGGGAATCCCCTTTCGGTTCATTGCCAGCACCCTGTGTCATTCGCCACTGAGCACCAGCAAGACCGCGTTTTGGTGGGAAACAAATGGACCATAGACTGGATACATAGCCCACCCATTGACCCTTGGTTCTGGTAACTATATAAATACCTCGACCCTGGTAACATGGCTATATAGCTTGAATACCAGCAGCTGAGGCACTTCGTCAAATCCCCAGACCTCGACTTTGGGCCCTCCGACGCACGCACAAACCCAGGGCCCCCGCCCTCGGCCGTAAGCTTGCCCAGCTGCTCCCTGGAGTTGGGAAACCGCTGGATTTGTTTATTCTTATTTTTTTCCACGGCCGCGAGGCAAAAATCAAAGTCCTTTTCTGCCTCGTGGGGCCCATTGGTTCAAACATGAGATTGATCGTCCCTTTTGGGCATTGATTTTGCAGAATTTGAGAGCATAGGCAAAGCTCAGTGGGATCATGTCAACCTTTTTTCACCGGCTCAAGCAAGGAACTGGACACGAATGCTAATGTCATGGGGAGCCCTTATGTTTGATCGGCAAGTCCGAGTCACAGTGTCCCAGCAGAAACGAAGTATTTCGAACTCTCAACTTCAAGTGAAGAGCAATGGGTGTGTGTGTGTGCTTCCTCTGGATGCCCTTTGCTCATGGCTTTAAAAGGGAAACCCAAAGGCCACTTCCTTTCTGCTTTGTTTTTTGGGGGGAGCACCACTAGTTAGACACATTCACCAGCGGTTCATCGACCATCGAGAGGTTGCTTGCAGTTTGCCATGCTTTGTACGTGGAAAAACCAAAGGAGAAGGCACGCAAACATCGTGCCCCCATTTGACTCACTGGGATTTGGTGCGTACCCTTCCCACAAAGCAGCTGTACCTGGATCAACCTCCTCTTGGACTCCCGCAATGTGCAATGGCAATGTGGGGCGTACATCTTGAAATCATGTTGTCATTGCTACAGACCTGAATCGAGTCTTCAGGCAACTCAACATGTCCCTTTTAAGCCACGTGCCAATAAGGATAAGGCAAGTCTCCGTTTCAGCCATGAATTCACGCACAAAGAAGGAGAGAAGGCTAATATCTCCGCCCACATCGAACAATCTGTATTTCCAGCGTCTGCTTCACACATCGTGTACCCCAACACATCTTTGCACTTCTCAGATGCCCAGTGGCCATCAGAAAAAAAAGGCATTCCTTTTTGGTTGGTTGACTCTAAAGGGAGCCCTTCCCAACAACAAGTCGAACAAGGGAAGCAACCCACTGGGCAACTGGGACTTGGTTGGAGACCGTCGAGTCCGAGCCCCTCCCAGACATGGCTATGGGTCAAACATGCGGTAACCCCAAAATGGCTTGCCCTGGTGGTTGGAAAAGACTTATTCCCTGCGGTCCAATTCCTGGTGGTTTGATTTTGACCCATACATGGCATCTCCCCCGTGTCGGCACCCCGAGGCCTGGGAGTGCTCTTGGCTGGGAAGAAGACCCGCACCTCCGGCAGCATCTGGGCCTCCAGAGCGTTGCAGAAGGTCAGACCTCGGCCAGGGCGAGGTGGGGGGGAGAAAACCTCCCCCGTTTTTTGGCATGGAACCCCCACAAACAAAAAAAAAACGCCGCAAAACAAGTATAGGTTGGAGAATCCCCTGTTAGGGGGGGCCCGACATTTTGGGTTTCAGAACAATTTGTGGAGTATCCCCGAATTGGAGTGAAGGATGTTCCTGGCTACCTTTTGAACCAACCTGAAAAGGGTGCCCTCACAAACACACGGCCACTTGCGGGTTTTAGTTGTTGCTATGAATGGACACAATAAGCACAACGTACTGGCTGGGATTGGTGGTTGATCAACCATTCACTAAGTGCCATCCATCCCCACTGGTGCGAACTTGTGCTTTGCTCCATCCACAGCATCACAGAAAGTGGCCCCCGGCCACGAGCTAGATGCTGCAAACCATCTCGCTTGCACCCTTTGACGAGCGAGCGTCTCCCTAGTCACCTACCTCCCGCTTCATTTCTACTCGCCGTCGCATGGACCCGAAACTCCCTGCTTGCAGGCCAGGTGCAAAGCCCCTTCTTGTCCAGAGAGCTCTGGAGACACCGGAAAAGTGGATGTATCAGCCTGTCAGCACGCCACTTAGGAAAGTCGAAGAAGACAAAAAAAGCCTCTGCACTTCCATGTTTGTCGGAGAGGATCCTGGTAGGTGGTGTCATGTTGCTGTGAAAAGCCCATGCCAAAACGGGTTGCTGGCTACATGGTCTGCCTCTTCCTAAAAGGGTGTTCCACAAAAACCGGAAGAATGAAATGGGTTGCCTCCCTTAAGGCAAGGCAAAAATGAGGGATAACAAACACGAAACACACTAGACGAAGCGCAACAAGCATAAGTTTCACCAGCTCCATTTGGACAGCACTGATCAAAGAATTCAGTTGCAGATATGTTTATGTGGAACCTCCTGGGCTCCACTCTTCCCGCCTGCCTGCCTAGAGGCATGCCTTGCCCTACTCTCTCTATTCTCTCGGCCCGAGAATCTGCCAGCTATACAAGCACCTGGCAAGGACGCCACGTGCTTACCTCTTCCAAAACGGACTGATGAACACGTACCCGTTTCACATAATCATAGATTTCTACCCTAAACAAATCCAGTGCTTGATTTCTCAGGCGGAGGCAAGCATCCGCTTCCGACATTACTGTTATCTCTGTGTTGCACAAAAAACACTTCCTCTCTATGTAACTCCAGTGGAATTGTAAATCCTGGAAGCAAACGGGTTTCACTGGTATCAATGTGGACATCATGTAATTTGGAGGTCGAGCTTATTCTCCAGACTGAACCCGTAGAGCTCAGGCTCATCTATCTTGTCTGTGAAAGCGCAAACAGCTCTGCAGTTGTAAGAACATATATGTATCTTCTCATCGTTCCGTGGGTCGGTAAGTTTGGACTCTGTCATGCAGGGATGCCATTTTGATCCACTTTGAATCATCGAGATCTCACTGTGACAAAGTACCGCCGCCGATCTTGCTGGCTTTTGGCCTTTGCAATTTCTGTGCTGTAAGCTGAGCTACTCAGGTGGAGGATGTGGCAAAAACTGTGAAGTCCAAGCTGCCGCATAAAGAATCAGTAAAGCCATGGGATAGACAGCTTTTGCTCCACCTATTGGCTTCAGGACTTTTCCGAGCTCAAGAACGATGTTGCGGCTGCCCTGCTTGTTTGCATCCCAATAGCTTGCTTCATCCTCAGACGGTGGCAACTCCTCTGGAAATGTTGGATTCATGTCAAGCGCTGACCGTCCCTTCTTAGCCAAAGCCTTAGGCGGCAACAACAGCAGTTCA
>CAUJNA010003329.1:137500-297500 GCA_963377175.1 Effrenium voratum
CCTCCGTTTGGGCGCCCCTGTTTTTGGGTTCCCAAAGAACACATCTCGGGCTCCAAAAGTCCACTTCCGGGTTCTGAGGATGCCCTTGGCCTTTTGGCATGGGACACCCTTCTAACCACCAGCACTGCCACCCTGCCCCCGCCAGCCCCGCCTGTGCCGGGCCTTTCTGCGGTCCGAAGGCCTCCAAGCGGATGGGCGTCAGTGGCAGCTGCGGCTGCAGCGACAGCTGCAGCTCCCCGCTGGCCTGGCGCATCGTGTCTACACACCGCACCGCCACTGTCCAGAAGGGGTTCCCGATTTTTGTTGGGACACATGCTTCGACAGAAAAGGGCGGGGGTGGGAGGGTGGGGGGTGGGATGGGGGGTAGGAATCAAGTCTTCAGAATGGTCTGACCACTGATTCATATTTCGTCTAGCCTGGAGTACTAAATAGTTTTGGAGGAGACTCCAGTAATCACATTCCGAACTCGGAAACGGGGTCTGTGCACATCACCAAATCCTGGGTGGGCGGCACAGAGCCTAAACCAGCCACTGACCGAGCCTTTCAGTGCTTGCCTGCCCAAACAATTTACATTAAGCTCAGCCCGGTCCTTATTGTTCTTGTCGTAGATAACAGTGACCCGCTTCAGAGCGTTGTCCTGACCAAAACGGCTCGCATAACTATATGCACTCGACATCTCAACACTCGCAACTGCCAGGTCACTAAGCCGTCCATCTTGACTTTGTCTCAGCGAGCTTCTTTGAGTGTCCCTTCCCGTAAAGGGCGGCCCGGGCAATTGGGTATACTGTCTTGCGGTTTAAAGGGACGAAAGAAGGAACGCCACAATTTCCGGGGGCACGAAGACACACGCGGCTCCTCTTCTGTATCCGCGCCTTGGCAAGCAGTGAACAAGCCATCCCCCGATCCGTGCGGCCAGATTTGGAGTGAACAACTCAGTCTGTGGATCCAGTGTGGGCGTGTCTCCGAATCGGAGAACACGGGTTTGTTCTCTATGCCTTCCCCTTTGCAATGAACCCAGATATGGGTTCCCTCCAAACAGGACGCCCGGTTTGCTTTCTGAACTCGTGATGTTGCTCGTACCCAACCCAATCTCGCATGTGTTGTCCGCCAAGGATCCGGCGGTTCATATGTGTCAGAATAGGGGCCCCCGAAAATGAGGAAAATGGTAGCCTCATACCCGTGCTGCTTCTAGGTTCCTTATCAAATGAGTCCAACCCTTCGACTAATTACCCTGAGGTAACTTGGCTTTGCGCCTGTCAACCAGTCCCAACCGGCAGGTACAACGGAACAACATACTTAGACAGGGTGTGGGGACTTCGAAACCCGATTAAGCTATGTTCGTAAGGGAATGTGTTCAACTATCCCAGACCCCCAGTGCCCATGAGCAAAACCAGCAATCTTGATGGAGTTGACTTTCAAGGAAAACCCTTCCGAAAATGGAAGAATGGGCACAATGGGAGGTCTAGGAGATTCTGGATTTATTCACGCTCTCACCAACTTGCCACCCATCGGGACCCTCAGTCAGGTTCCATGTTAGGCGAGAGTCGCGGCGAAAGGAAAGCCCCTTATCTCAAAACAAAGGACCTCCTCAAAAAGTTGTGTCCTATGTTGCCCTTGCTTCAAAGGGTGGCCTCTCAGATTGACTGCCGAAGCGCTGCACCACAAGTAGCTCGGCCCGCTTATCATCCGGCGGAAGGTAATCTCCTGGATAAAAGTCGGAACCAACACCAGCTGGGATTCGTCTGAAGCACAGAACACGCATTCGAAACTTTTGCGCTTTGTTCCAACAGCCAAAAGCCTCTCTTGCAAGCCGCTGAAATTTCAAGAGAAAGTTCCGGTAGGTTCTCCAACACCTGAAACTGTGTGTGTTTCTTGTTTTGTCTCCAATTGTTTCATGCTGATTAAATCTCATAGCCAGCGGAGCCGTTGCAGCCTTCGAGTGACTATTGGGGGCTAATGCAAAGGATCGGACCACTCACAGCCATGTTTCTCTATGCCTCCTCTTGCTATGGCTCTGAATCAGTATTGGGCAATTGAGGGTGTTCCAAAATATCAAGTACCCTCCCACCAACTTCATTTGGGCCCCTATTATCATACATGTCCCATGGCTTCCCTTGGTCAAAGGAGCATAGGACCAAACAAAACCCATCCGCTGTTTGATGGACAGGGTTCAAGGTCTACCCTTGTGTTGAAAGAATTAACAGAGCTATTTGCCGCTGTGCCCTGCAGACTCTTAACTTTCTTCTCGAGCTTGATTCGGCTTTCATCACCGTTGGACGCGCCGTTCCCATTTCTTCTAGGATTTTGATTGCTCCGCACCTTTGCCAACAGCCTCTCCTTCATGTGTTTCTGTTGGTCCTGCGCTACGTCTCATGAAACAGACCGAGTGTAAACTTGAGCCAGAACAATGCAGATGTCACAATTCCCAATGGCATTCGATGAACGCAACACGGGTTGAATTGAATTCGCCTGAGCCAAAACACGGCGCCGCCTTTTAACAGCTGTACCCAAAGAAGGCCCCAAGCTTCACAGCCCTCCCAACTCGATGATCGCTGCCCTCCATGAAGCTAGGCTCCTCCGAGCCGAGAGCTCCGGTGAGGCTCAGCCCATCCTCCGACAAGTGCAGGTGCACCGAGATCTCCTCACGCCAGTCTCGTGGCGGGCAAAATGCTCCAAACCAAAATGCTCCAAAGCCCTTCACTGCTCCAATGATTTGATGTCTGCTGACCACTCAACTTGTTTTTTCTGGCCAAACATCCAAGTGGGGCTTTGTTTTTTGTGGGTACCCTTTGGCTTGTTTCACAGAACTAAACAAGGGAAACCATGGGAATCCAAAGGTCATTCGGGCTTCGGCACCCCTTGCTCCGGGCTCCTTGTCTCCCTCCTTCTCCACGGCAAGCTCCTGATCCAGCCGTGACCCCAAATCGCTTTGACATTGCGAGACCTCAGGCCCATCAAACCGCCCCACACGCTTACGTTTCATAGGCTCTGAAGGCAGCCATTCGGGTCAAACGAACCCCTGGAAATCTTGCTGTCCCTTCAGGGGTTCGACAACATGCCCATCACGGGAGCACTCAATTGGCATGTCGGTCATTGGCTACAGAGAACCACCCGTTTTGGCAAACGATAGGGTTAGTGACAGGGGTCATTCCATGACCAGCCGGCGTCTCCAGTACGGTAAGGTTTTGGCACTTGGTCTGTATTGACCCCTTTTTGTTGAAAGCCACTATTAATTAGGTTGCCACGGCTCTACATCAGCCTGACTTTGAGGGTCGGGCACCAGCCCTGATGCTCAAATGCGACACTGCATCCTCGTCTTCGGCTTCTGTTTGCACGGCCACCCCATGGAAACTCCGCGTAGCTGCCTGAGAGGCGCGAGCACAGGACGCTTCCAAGGAAAGCTTCCACCATCCGCAGCCCCGAAAACGAGAATGGTGGAACGACGTATCCCGTGGAATATGACTTTTAGGGGCTTCTCAAAGTGGTGCACCGCCTTTTGTTGTCAGTTAAGTGGAAACGGACCACCGGGAAACTCATAGTGGCTGCCTCAAAACAGATGGCAAACGCCTGGCAAACCATCTGTTTTTCTATTGGTTGGTTCCCCATTCTTTTCAACCATCGTTCTTTTCGAAATTCTGCCGTTTTCCCCGGGTTTCTGGAGGATTTCTAGAAAAAAGGATCCCTGGAAAGAATCGGGGAGGTACCCCTAGAGTTTTAGAGAACCATTTTGAGACGCGCCTCGAGTCTCGTGCGCAAAAAGCCGCGCGCCTCGTACTTCCCCGTCAACTCTCTCCGCTGGCGGCCTGGAGTGGAGATGAGGCGGAGAGGCCCTGGCAAGGATCTACAATAATCATCTTTGGACGAGTATGTATATATGCACATGTTATATATACACATATGTACAGCGATATATGCACATGGGAAAACTGCGCCTACTACATATTTACACATATAGACATTCACACGTGTGTGTATGAACGGTTTTCAGCCCATTAGGATAAGGCACTCGGTCAATCTCGGTCCTTAAACCTCTCAAACCTGACAATCCAATATGGGTGTCTTTTTCTAGCCCCCCCCCCCCCCCGGCCCACCTGAAGCGATTTTGGTTTTCCTTTGAAACAACCAACAAAGGGTTCCCCTAAAAACACACGCACACACACACACACCCATAAAGAGAGGCGAAAGTTGGTCCGGCCTAACAGGCTTTTTCAGGAAGCCAAGAGAAGACAGCCGAAAGACCGGGTGCAGACTCTAACAACCTTCCGGGAAAGGGGTGTACTTTCAACCATCTGCATGGAAATTCTACCGGCTTCTTTTGAAGTTGGCCAAACAGCCCCAAAAAAACGGGGATCCTGCTGATTATCCTGCTGGCTTCCTAGATACCTTAGTGATTATACTCCCAAGCTGGCCCTGGCTGTTGGCAACTGACTGGGCCAACCCCTGGAGGTACAGCCTATAGTCGCAAGTGCCCTGCACCACTCATTTTACAAACGGCCGTGGGTCAAAACCCCGTACCAGCAGTGAGCATCCCAATCCCAACTAAAATAGACTAAAATGGGTGGTGCACCTATCCGAAAATGGTACCATTGATTTTGAACCATGGCCAAACATGTGCAAGAGAGGAGGGTGCATCCGAAGTGTGATGGATTCTTCAATTACCTCTGTTTGATACCATTGGACTATGGCCTTCTACTTGACAATTTCCTAATATCAAAAGACGCTTCGGACCAATCATCCCCAATTGGTGCCTTGGTGGTTTCGCGATTGAAGCTCTGGTTCTTGCTAGAAGCCACCAAAAGCTGCAAACCACCAATCCAAACCGCAAATTGAGGGTAGGCTTCGCGTTGCATGTCCCGCAAATTGACATGGAGCCCAAAAGCACAACTATCCACAGGAATCTGCTTTTGGGAGATTGAACCCCTTTTGGGTTCCGTGTGAGTTTTGTGGGGAAGTGAGTCATAATCAACACCTCATTGATTTCTTTTAGTGGTCTCCAAATTCACATCAAGAATCGAGGGACGGGTATGCGCATCCATTTGCAGTTGGAGCCACAACCTTTACTTTGGGTGTTGCTTCTGGCTCACCTCGGACTCCCCCCCCAACTGGCCAACAACTTCGAAGCTGGTTGAACAACCAGCTGGAGAATGGGCTGCGGTCATGCCAGCGGGTGCAGGTTGTCCAGTGCATTAATTTTGATGCTCTGTGTTGCTGTGTGCGGGGGAGCAAACTTATATATACCACAACAGTTCAAGCGTGCAGGTTCCCAATAGCAATCCGCAGTCCAAGAACATGTGCACCTTCCGCGGATCTTGGTGCTCTCAGGTGCCCAATGACCCCGTGTACCTTTTGGAACCTTTGGACCAAGGGAGAACCACTGGTTTTAATTTCAAGATGAAGCCTTTCGATCTGAGAGTATTGCAAGGCTAAGTTATGCAACAAAAAGTGAAAGGGAACATTGTGGCAAGCAACTCACCCTGGCGCAAAAGGAAACCAGCAGGGGTTGTGTGGGGTGGGTTTTCCAGGCCAAGTAGTTCCCAACCTCAGGCTTGGGAGCTGGCTCATCCACAGGCTGCCGGCAGCTCCGGACATCTGCAAAGAACAGCGGCTAAGGCTGCTCCACCTCAGTGCGACTTTTGTATGGCCTGAAGTGCCACACTTCCTGGTCCTGAGGAAGATTAGAATGAGGTGTGCGATTCAAAAGACACAGTCACCACCATGATGCCTGAAAGGGTGGCCTTTAGACCCCATGGCTCTTGTTTTTGCCACGGTCCCGTGGTCAAAGCAAGCTGCTTGGGGCTGGCTGGTGGTGAACCCCTACTGGTTCTCATACAACCAAAGGTCATCCCTTAGGCTTCTGAGACTGTCAGGGTTCGACCACGCAGATGGCCAGAGGATGGAGAAACCCAAGATGTGCCCCCATGTTGGGGACCCTCCCAATGGGGTGTCCGAAATATGTTTCTGTTGCCGGCGTGAGGGCACACAGCAGCGAGGTCGCAGGAATTCGCATTGGGGGGTCTGCAAAAAAATGGCAGACCCTTGTTTGCATTATTTTAAAGGGAGGCCAAAACAGGAAACGGCCCATTTGGAGGGCTCCGGCTTCTTAGTGAAACACCCAGGCAGCCAGTGTTAAGTACCACTGGGCCCATCCCTTGATTTTTGTGAGGCTCAGGCATGAAAGGACATGCACCTTGCAACCAACATGATATATCTGATATTGTTTAAGACCACTCCTTCAGACAGAACTGGAGGAGTTCAGGCAACTGGACGATTTCCAGACCGGGGGTTCCCGGGATCGCGAGAAGAAACCGAGCCGTGCGTGAGTCCAGCCTCCCGCTGGTGGGCTCGCCCTGGCAACAGCCAAGGGCCTGGGGTGGGAGACGTCAAACCCAACTTGGTCATGTGAAAAGGAGCAAAGAATTGCATGGTGGAGTGCTAGTCCCCACTCTCCAAGTGCGTTTGTATGCGCTGAGACCTCATCCAATTCTTGGCCAACTGACTTTGACCACCCTTGAAGCCGCCAAAATTCTTCTGGGCCGCGAAAAAAAAAGGGTTGAACGTGGTTTTCATGGGCAAGCAGTGGCCTTGCGACCGCTCCTTTTTGTTCGTCGTGCGAATCCCTGCGAAGCGCGGCGACCAAAACTCACGGACCGGATTCGCTTCCTGGCGTGGTGGCTTTGGTTTCGGTGGCAGCGCATCGCCTTGAAGGGAATGCTCGGGGTAGGTGCTCCAAATAGATATATATATATATATTCATTTATCCTACATCCATGTTAGATCCATAGCCTAAGGTGGCCCCAAGGGCATTTGGTGCACGGAACCTCCCGAGAAACGTCATTTCCTCACTTGCCCGACAGACCTGGAAGGTCTGAGCTGGACACAAGTTTCGTCAACCTGCAAACATGTTCTCAGACGCCAGACAAGGTCCGGTCGTTGCGCTGGCAAGCGAGGATGGTCGTGGATTCTCCAGCCTCCCTGTGACTATCCCATGGGCTTGAATGACCCAGGGTATCACAGAAAGTGGCCGCTGGCCTGCCTTAAAACTTCATTTTCACGACCATGCCATTGGGTCCAAGGATTCTAAGAATCCAATTTCCCGAAATCAATATGGGTTCCTACAACCCAAGCCATTTCCTCCTAAATCCCCCACAGGCTCTGTTTTGAGTGGCAACTTCACCCCCCCATTCTCCCAACTACAAAAATGGCAAACAGCATGATGCGTTTTTTGAGTGGCAAATGTGGCAACTTGAAGCCCCCATGAGATCTTCTCCCCGTCAAATCCTGCTCGTGGCTTCCTACAAGACCTACACGACGACGGTGGTCACGGGCAAGACCCCGCTGAGTCCGGAGGGCAAGGTGAAAGTGAGGACTTTGGACTCCGTCAGCAGCCCCGACGCCAGCTTCCTCAGCTGGGGCCTGGGGCCTGCCTGGGGTCCTGAAATGGGGGCTGAACGGCATGGCGTACACCTGGGTCCTGAACGGAATGGCTCTGATCTTTAACAGTCAAGTAGATGCAACGCTTTGGACACCACCCCGGTCTCTGACTTTCACACTCGAAACTGCCGGACCGGCGCACTTGCCGAGACAGGTGCGGAAATCGCACCTGACTGGTCGGATGGACGGAATCCGACTTGCCGGGTGCCAAATCTAAAACGCCCGTTGGCGAAAAGTCGAAGTACCGTTGGGACAACTTCGAAGGGGAAACTGAAACCAAAAAGGTTCCAAGAGAGAGAAAGGTGTGCAAACCCGACTGCAAGAATCTGTCTTCTTGGGCTGGTTGAAAAAGAAACTGAAGGACAAGCATAAAGGGACAAGTGCGAAAGCAACAAAAAAGGCGTCCGTTTGGTTTGCTAAGCTTTGAAAGAAAACCAATGAGGGAAAGCAACCAGGCAACGAGTTAGAAAGGTGTCATGCCACTTCGACAATTTGTTGAAAGAACCATCCCCTTCTCCGCATACTATCAAGGTGTTCAAAACAACTACCCTACAAACTTTACCAACTAAAGATACGCATTTTCCATGGAAACCCATTTGTGTTTAATTCTCAAACAAGCGGGTATTTGGCCATGGGTCAAAACCCCGTACCCCAGTGAACATGCCAATTATAGACTAAAATGGATGGTGCACCTACCCCAAAATTGTACCATTGGTTTTGACCCACAGCCATTTGGAGTAGGGGCATGAACGAAAGAAAGAAAAACAACAACACAAAAAGTTTCTGGAGAGCTTCCGGATCACCACGGAGCCACGAGACGCACCCATAGCGCCCGTGCTGAAGTACTTCACCCCGACCTGACTGCGGATGGAACGGGACGGGCTCAGCGCTCGGACGGGATTCAGTTTTGGAGACCTGTTGCCCGGTCCCCCTCTTAGATTCGATGCACTTTTTAGGCTTTGCCGGGGAAGCCGAAACACCCTTTGGAGGGTTCCTGCAAAAAACACAAACCCATTCCAACAAGGTGTGGTTGTTTTAAAGAGTGAAACCAACAAAAAAACACTTTGGAGGGTTCCCTAGACAAAAACAGAAACCCAAGAACACCTGAGTCACAATCAAAACTGGTACTAAAATGGTCTACCCAGAACCATATAAAGAATTAAGAAGGCGGCCGCACCTGTTTATGGTTGGGATTGTCCCTAACCTTCATCTACCCGAATTGGCATTGAGCAAGTGGTTCTCCCCTGGGTCTGGTTTTCTGGCTGTTTACAGACTGAAAACACACCGAACACACCGAAGAAAAAAAAAGGAAAGCCATTCCAAGAAGAAATAAAAACATACCCATTTCCAAAACACCAAAAAGCACACCGAACACACCGGGGGGGGGCAAACAAAAACAACCAACACAAAAACAACAGAAACCCATTCCCAGAAGACCACCCCGGCTAGGTGGCGCTGGGATTTCCACTAGTCCTCCAGTCGAGCGGTTAGAATCAGTTGGTACCCTTTTCTCTGTCGATTTTGGTACGGGAACCGAATTATTTCAACCAAAAAAAGAAGAGAAAGTGAGAAAGGGAACTGGGGGCTAGTCCGAGAGCTTTCGTCTCGCCTGGTAGGTGCCCTTCTTCGCCTGGGTGAGGGAGATCAGCTCTGGGCCGAGGCCTTGGGTCTGGTCGCTGTAGAGCTCGAGGCCCCAGGCGGTGAGCCTGTTGCCGTAGTAGCACTCCTCCTGTGGGGGGAGGGGTGGTTGGTTTGGGGAGGGGAGGCAAGGTGGGGGGGGAGGTTTCTGGGGAAAGGGGGTGTGGGGTGGCTTGTGGGGGGTGGCTTGTGGGGGGTGGCTTGTGGGGGGTGGCTTGTGGGGGGATTGGATGAGGCTTAGGGTTTATTGTTTGGTTTGATCTGCTTTCCAAGGGCGGGGGTAAAGAGGATGCAAGGGGAAGGTGGGTGGTGACATTTAGGGTTTCTTGCTGCTGTAAAGGCACGGAAAGGTAAGCGGGAAAAGGGGGGGAAGGAGGATGGGGCGGGTCTGTTGATCGTAAGTTACTGAAGCGTTACTCAGGAGGGTTGGCCAAAGAAGCAAGAAGAGTCCATTTATGCAAGTTGCTCAGGCAACAAGCCTGCAAATGGTTGAAACGCAGGGAACCAGGGTTGTGGGAGTGGGGTAGAGGAAGCCAAAAAAACCCGATCATTTGTCGAGGAGATGTGTGCGAAGCAGGTTGGTTGGTCTCTACCAGGTTCCCTTTTGCTTTGAATGGATCATTGCCTTTCGGAAGGCCTTCGTTTCTGTTTGTAGGTAAGTTACCCCACGGGTAAAGGCTTGGGTCTGAAGCTACGGTTGATTCCATTTGGGTGTGGCTCCTGTCATGATACCCTTTTTTGAAGCCGATCTGAGGGAAAGCCACAAAGTCAACCAACCATGCCTTTGATTTTGATTCGCCTGAGAGCAGGAATCATTCAGCAATTGATGGATGTTCATCGTGGGTGAGCTCTTTATCTTAAAGTGAGCTGACTGTCAGTGCAAAAACGCACGGTTCCAAAACAAGGCGACCCCCAATTCAAAGCACACATATGACGCCGTGCCTTTTGGTTTCAGTTTAAACCACACTGAAAGTTGAAAAGGTGACCCTCAAACACAAAACTCACCCACTGAGATGTTGGAACTCATGCAAGTTATGTTCAATGCCTATACCCTGGCTTATGCGGACAGCCTGGGATCCACACAATGCTTAGCCATCTCGGAACAGGATCTCTGAACCAGCTCGTCACATTGCTGAGATGCTTCAGGCTGAGTCTTGTTTGCTACTCTCCCTTACAAAAAGCAAAAACCGCAACCCCTTCTCGCCCCATCGAGGTCCGAAAGTAGACTCCTTGTTGGGATCGATGACGTGCAGGTCCACGTCATTCGCATCCGTCAGCCAGGAGAGCGTGATCATCAGCGTTATGTCAGCTCCCTCATCCACATTCAGCCAATCGGCCCAACTGAATACCTCCTTTGCCTGGCAAAAACAACACATGGCGACCGCAAAAAACGATTCGAACTCTGGGCAAATGCAAAGACGCCCAAATGTGAGGGGTATACAAGTACTCGAAAGTGCCACACACACACACACATGCGAGGGTTGTCGGTGTTACACAATCATGCTCGTTCCCCCAGCCTTGCAGGCACGTCAGGGTGTTGGTTGCTTAAAGCTCCTTACCGCCTTCTAACGCAGCCAATAATGGGCCATCATTTTGAAGCTTTAACGGGATACCAAAAAAAAAACATTCTGAGGGGTTCCAACTAAAAACCGCCCAACAATCAGTTGACTTCCTGAACAGCCCCCTTTTTTGATTGAAGAGGGGGGGGGAGGTTCCCCTAACAAAAAGGTTCATTTTGGGGGGAGGTTCCCCTGACAAAAAAAGCCCGGCTTGGTTTCGCACCATTTTGGCGGCCTTCTGGAAGGCTCCGGAGTCGGAGGCCCGCAGCTGCCGCAGCAAGAGCATGGCCTCCTCCCGCAAGACGCGGTGCACGTTGCCGTAGCGGGCGTCAAAGTTCACCTGAACCCGTTGCAGCCATTGACCATTCGGTTCTACGAATATATATATATATAATCTACTACAGGATTATATTTGTATATATATATATATGTCTGTAAGGATTACTATACCTATTCAACCAGGAAGTAGAACTACCCAAAGTGGACAACGAGGGTTTTGAGCGCTCACATCAAGGAGGACCTCCGTGCCTGGATCGTGCACCGGGTTGGGCCATCTGTCTTCCATGTCCGGTTTCGTCCCCTGGGAAAAGGAAGAAATCCAGTAGTGAGAAATTCCCTTCAAAAACCAACAAGGGAAAATAAACAATATATTAATTTCAGCAAATGGAAGTTACAAAGCCTTAGAAGGCTAAGGTCTTATCGACCTGATGGATGACCTCCCAGCTTCTCTGATTCTTGGCGCAGGGGGACCCCCAAGATGGTGCGCGGTCCTTTTGGTTTCCCTTCCAACCCACCCCTGCGAAACATTTCCCGTAATTAGATCTACCCCTGCCCTCTTAACTTACATACTCATTACTCGGGATCTGCCCAAACCCTGAGGCAAAAGAGTGGAATCCATTGGACAACTGGTTGAGCATGATGAAACAAGGGCCGGCAAAAAAAGGTTGAGCAACCAGTTCCGAAAAGTTTAACTGGATATGCAACAACAGCTCAAAGGGTATTTGCTTGGTTGTACCCTGATTGTAGCAAATTTGGGGTGGAAGCCAGCTGCAAATTCAACACTGTTCAACGAACCCTGGACCTTTTTGATTGTTTTATGGGTCTCCGAATCGGGCTTTCGCAGAGAACTTCTCTTACTCGTCCCTCCCACCTGGAGGGCTTGACTGTAGACCTCTGCGGCCTTTTGGAAATTCTGGTCCTGCCAGTAGGCCATCGCCAGGGCGCGGTAGGTATTGGCGTTGTCCTGGCACAACTTTGTGGATTTCTCTTGTTTGCAAGGAGAATGCAGGATTCACATAGGTGGCTCGCTCGGTTGTACAGGGAAACTCAAAGGTAACCCACTTAGATTATCGAAATAAGGGGTGTCCTTTGACTAGTCGGCCCAACATTATGTTCCGACCCTGGAGATTGAATTGGAACAACCCAGTTGACACCAGTCCAAGGGAATCAAGACCATCTGGCATCAGGATGAAGGATGGATCTTGAACAGGGAACACTGGGCACCCACTGGTTCGCCAGCAAACCAGTATTGCGCTCCCAGGCGCTCCAAACACACAGAAGCACCCAAAATACTGGTGGTCTACCACAAAACGTAGCGCGTCGGAGCGTTCCAATGCATCAACAGCACCCCCTGGCACGTCTCCCAGTTTGCGGCAATGGAAGCTGCTGAAGGGGCTTTTCAAACATCCTCCTGCCCACAGCCCAAAGTCAATAGAACACAAAAGGGAAACAACAAAAGACATTTTAAGACTGTCAAAGTGATTAAGCCAAGCTCACAACCAGCAAAATCACCATGATGGCCTACCTTGCTGTTTGGGAGTAGGAAAGTATCGAATACAATCCACCGATCATTTCCTGCAAGGATCCACATTTTGGGAAAGGGTGCATTTGCATATTCCCCGCCAAGAACAAGCATGCTACAACCAAACAGCATGGGGGTTTTCTTGCTGGTGTTCAGCAGGGAATGAGGGATTGAACCTGGATTCCCTCAAAGGAAACCACCAGTTGGATGGGTTTATGAGGGTGATTCCAAAGCTCATTCCCTACTGATCGCACCAGCAAGTGTTATTATTTGGCTATGAATTTCATGAGGAACCCCCTGAAAAGTGGTTGGTGGACATAAATCCCACCTAAATGATGTCCACCAAAGCGTCCCCAAGTAAGATTCATATCCATTTTCCTCCCCACAAGCCGAGTTTACCTCAGAGCCCGGCAGACGCGGACGCCTGGCGCTCCGACAGCGAGCGCTCGCCGAAGCGCTGAGCCCAGACAGGCAGAGGGGGCTCGGAGGCCAGGCTCAGCCAGGCGCCTCCGCAGCTTGGGTCTCTGGTCTAGGGGTCTAGGGGTCCAGGGGTGCAGGGGTCCAGGGGTCTAGGCGTCCCAAAGTGGGCTTCCCAGCGGTTGATTTTTCCTAAGAGAAACCTTTGGGTTTAAGTCCACCTAACAAAAAATGGAATGGGGAGGGGGGAAACCTGTTTAGTGACACATGTAGCAACCAACCTTGGTTTGAACAACCTCCACCTAACTAAAGTCTAGTCGTTGGAAAACATGAGCTTGTCTTGTTTTGAGGGGCTTTCAGGGAAGCTAAAAACCACCCTCTTTTTTTGGCGGGGGGGCTATTTCAAACACACTCAAGTATCCCTGAGATGTTTGAGCAGACTTGGGGTGCTGGAAGAAGCTGGGATTTTGGAACGACACACCAAGGCGTTTTGGAACCAAGCCTAGGGTTGCTGCAAAACGTGTGTGTGTGTGTGGTGTGTGTGTGTGTGTCTCTGTGTGTCTCTGTGTGTCTCTGTGTGTCTCTGTGTGTCTCTGTGTGTCTCTGTGTTTCTCTGTGTGTCTCTGTGTGTCTCTCTGTGTGTCTCTGTGTGTCTCTGTGTGTCTGTGTGTGTGTGTGTCTGTGTGCGTGTCTGTGTGTGTGTGTGTGTCTGTGTCTGTGTGTGTGTGTGTGTGTGTGTCTGTGTTGTCTGTGTTGTCTGTGTTGTCTGTGTTGTCTGTGTTGTCTGTGTTGTCTGTGCTGTCTGTGCTGTCTGTGCTGTCTGTGCTGTCTGTGCTGTCTGTGTTGTCTGTGATGTCTGTGTTGTCTGTGTTGTCTGTGTTGTCTGTGTTTTCTGTGTTGTCTGTGTTGTCTGTGTTGTCTGTGTTGTCTGTGTTGTCTGTGTTGTCTGTGTTGTCTGTGTTGTCTGGGTGTCTGCGTGTCTGCGTGTCTGCGTGCCTGCGTGCCTGCGCTGCGCGCGCGCGTGCGCGTGGGCGTGGGCGTGTGCGTGTGCCTGTGCGTGTGCGTGTGCGTGTGCGTGTGTGTGGGTGTGTGTGTGTGTGTGGGTGTGTGTGTGTGTGGGTGCGTGCGTGCGTGCGTGCGTGCGTGCGCGCGCGCGCGTGCGTGCAAGTCTGTGTGTCGTGTGTCTGTGTGTCTGTGTGTCTGTGTGTCGTGTCTTTGTGTCTGTGTGTCTGTGTGTCTGTGTGCGTGTCTGCGTGTCTGCGTGTCTGCGTGTCTGTGTGTCTGTGTGTCTGTGTGTCTGCGTGTCTGGGTGTCTGTGTGTCTGTGTGTCTGTGTGTCTGTGTGTCTGTGTGTCTGCGTGTCTGCGTGTCTGTGTGTCTGTGTGTCTGTGTGTCTGTGTGTCTGTGTGTCTGTGTGTCTGTGTCTCTGTGTGTCTGTGTGTCTTTGTGTCTGTGTGTCTGTGTGTCTGTGTTGTCTGTGTTGTCTGTGTGTCTTTGTGTCTGTGTGTCTGTGTGTCTGTGTGTCTGTGTGCCTGTGTGTGTGTGTGTCTGTTTGCTTGTGCTTGTGCTTGTGCTTGTGTTTGTGTTTGTGTTTGTGTTTGTGTTTGTGTTTGTGTGCGTCTCGGGCTGCGTGGACGCGATCTTTGATTGAAAGAACTGGCCCGGCCTTCGGCCGGTCGCATTCTGTTTCTGGATGTCTTTGTGCGCTTGTGATGGCATGTCCCTGTGTCCCTGTGTCCGTGCGTTCATGTTGCTGAGTTTGTCTCCGTGTGACCCCCCAACCCCCCCACCCCCAACCTCCCGGCACCCAACCCGCCCCCACACCCCCACCCTGCACAGCCCCCACAGCCCCCAACCCCCCCAACACCCCCAACCCCGCCAACCCCCAACCCCACCCCCAACCCCCCAACCCCCCAACCCCCCCAACCCCCCCCAACCACCCCAAGGCCCCCGCCCCTCAGCAGCTGCTCGGAGTCCCGTGGCGCAATCTCCACGATGGAAGTCATGGCCCGCAGCGCCAGGCTCGGCTCATCCAGGGCCGCGGCCGCCTCCGACATCCGAACTCGACGGCCGACATCGACGAAGCCACGAAGGCCGGTTTTGTTTTTGTAGGCGTGGGGGTCTGGGGTGGGTTTTTGAGGGCTGTGCTTTTCAACAGGCTACCAATCTAAGGGGTCGTATCCTTTCTTTTTGGTCGGTGTTGTGAGCAAAAGGAGTCTGGGTATGGGGTGGGTTTTGGATGGTAGCCCGTGCTCTTTTTCTTAACAGGCCACCAACCTAACAAAACAGGGTTTGGTGGGGGTGGCCCCTTTTTTTGGGCTCCGTGCCCTCTTCTTGGTAGGTTTGAAAGGGGCACCAAAAGGAAAACCGAAGCCGTTTTGGGGAGTCTTAAAAAAGCACCCATGTACCCAGGCTTCTCCACCCATGTGCCCAGGCTTCTCCTCAATTGGCTTGGATAGGTGGGAATTTGCACTTCTGGGTAAATGGAAAACCAGCGGATCACAGCAGGCAAGTCCAGCAGGTTTTCAGCTTGGTGGCCGTGGTGACCTTTCTTTTCTCATCCCTTCACCTATCCAAACCATCAAGTAAGGGTTGGCCTCCATGCCTTAGGAGGGTTGGGCGGGTTTTGTTGCGAGAACCCTAGAACCCCGGCTTGATTTTTCGCTGAAACACAACGTGGACGTGTGGTGTGTTGTTTCGTTTCTTTCTGTTTTTCTTTGAGGGAAGGTTGGACCATCTTGGTGGTAAGCCCGAAATTTAGCCCTTTTTCGTTTGGGTTCACATGGGAGGTTAGATGCAAGGAAGGGCAAGCCAGCAACCTCACCCTAGCTTCAAAATCGGAAGAGTGGGCGTCTTCCCCATAGTGGACCGTAGACCAGTGAGATGTTGATCCAAACCCTATCCAAAGCAGCTGCCAAAATTGGAAGGGAACAGAATAGGACTGCAACTGGCTTCCTGTGTCCGCTCAATGATGGATACACGAACTCAACTGCACAGGGCAGCAAGCACCTGAAACCATCAGACTGCAAAGCAGTGCATTTCTCGACTCCCCTGGCTTGCGTCGCTGTTTTCAGCCGACCCATTGAGCAATCCGGTGAGCCTTGGAGAGAAACTCATAGGCCAAGGAGTTGCTCGGGTCCCACATGATCCAGGAACTGCAGAAACTTTTGAGTTCCTGGCGCAAAATTATTGGCGTGAATGAAATAGTGGCAAACAAAACTGGGAAGAAAACATGCTCCCAAACGTGTGTTTGGGATTTTCGGGGGCCCCCCAAAACATTGTGGCTTGCAAAAACAGCACAAACAACGGGCACCCTCAAAACAAAGACCCACATAAACCGGACAAAACCGCTTGTTTACCCAAGAGGGCGTAGGTCATTTGAATCTTGACCCCTGAGAAATTTGAACCATATTCAGTGCTTCAAGGTACCACTATACTAGGCAAACCGTCGTGGAAAACCTAGAGGTAAGAAACCCGTCACCTTGCTACAGTGGCACTGGGATAGACAACCAATATTTCAGTTGCTCGCATCCCTGCAGCATTGTTTTTCTGAAAGATTGGCCCCCCTGATACGTGGGATTTAGGGGGGGGAGGGGGTCCGTAAGATGGACACTTGAGGCCTATTTGGAAAAGGAGGCTCCTTTCAAAAGTCAATCCTTAGAAAGGGAAGCTCGCCAAATAGACGCTCAAGGTTTCGCAAGCTGGGACCGAGCTCGCTGAATAGACACTCAAGGTTTTCCACGGTCCTTCCAAACCATCCGAATCCGAGCTGTCCGTCCGAGCTGTCCGGCCCCAGGCGTCCGTGTCCGAGCCGTCCGAATCGGACCCGAGTCCGAGCTGTCCGACCAGTCCGATCCGTCCGAGCTGTCCGATCCGAGGCGTCCGTGCGCGCTGTCCGACCAGTCCGCGCCGTCCGCGCTGTCCGTCCGTCCGAGCCTAAGCTCCAAGCAATCCGTTCGCACCGAGCCGTCTGTGCTGTGTGACCAGTCCGATCCGTCCGCGCCGTCCGCGGACCGAAGCTCAAGCTCCGAGCAGTGCACCGGCCGACCTGTCCGTGCTGTCCGACCAGTCCGATCTGTCCGAGCTGTCCCACCACTCCTATCCCAACCAAGACGTCCGATCGCTTCCGAGCTGTCCGAGCCTGTCTGAGCAGTCCGTCCGAGGCGTCCGAGGCTCCGATCCGTGCGTCCGCGCCGTCCACGCTGTCCGTCCGTCCGAGGCGTCCGAACCCCGATCTGTCCGAGCTGTCCCACCACTCCATATCCCACCCCCCCGAGGCGTCGCAAACCGAACAGTCCGGCGAGACGTCCGATCAGTTCCGAGCTGTCCGAGCCTGTCTGAGCAGTCCATCCGAGGCGTCCGAGGCTCCTTTCAACAGTCAATCCTTAGACAAGGAAACTCGCCAAATTGACGCTCAAACAAAGTCCAAAGCGTCCGAGTTTGGACCTGTCCGCCAGTCCGATCATTGCCCTCACCAGTGAGAGCAAATGAGCGGGCCTCTCCGGTGTGCTAATTTCTGCTTGAGGCACGGTAAAAAGGAAACAAACCAACCCGGTGATAGCAAATGAGCGGGCCTCTCCGGGGAGCTAATTTCTGCCTGAGGCACGATAAACAGGGAACGCTCATTTGCCTTCACTCGTGAGGGCAAATGAGCGGGCCTTTCCGGCGTGCTGTGATTTCCATCCGAAGCACAGTAAAAAGGAAACGAACGGACCGGGCAAGTGAGCGGGCCTTGTCTGGGGTGCTGATTTCTGCCCGAGGCACCGTAAAAACTGAACAAACGGACCCCTCATTTGCCCTCACTGGTGAGAGCAAATGAGCGGGCCTCTCCGGCGTGCTGATTTCTGCCCAAGGCACTGCCCGAGGCACGATAAGAATTGAACAAACAGACCCCGCTCATCCCTGTGAATCCGTCAAGACAATTAGCGGGGGCAAGACATTTTTTACCGTGAAAGTTATTTTTTACCGTGGGCAGTTCTTTTACCGTTGCCGTTGCCGTTGCCGTTGCCGCGAAAAGTTAATTTTTTACCGGGGAAATTGCCGTGGCTGTTGCCGTGGCTGTTTGCCAAGGTGCAGTAGTTTCGCAATAATTCCTTCCAAACTACTGCGAAATTATCTCAGCGCAGTAGTTTCGCAGTAGTTAGCTCCAAACTACTGCGGAATTAGCTCCAGTGCAGTAGTTTCGCAGTAACTACTTCCAAAATAGCCATTGCCGTTGCCGTTGCCGTTGCCGTTTTTGTTGCCGCGTTTTTTTGCCGTTGCCGTTGCCGTTGCCGTGAAAAGTTAATTTTGCAAGTCAATTAAGAAGTCACTAATTGCCGCGAAATGGGAATTGCCGTGAAAGTTAATTTTTACCGTGGGACTCTCTAATTGTCTTGACGGATTCGTTGGGATTGGCCCTACACCGGTGAGGGCAAATGAGCGGGCCTCTCCGGCTCCTTGAGGCACGGTCAAAACTGACCAAACGCACCTTGACACTCAAACAAAGTCCGAGGCGTCCGAGTTTGAGCTGTCCGACCAGTTCGTGCTAAACGGGCCGTCTGCCCGGCCCGTCCAGTCCAATCTGTCCGAGCTGTCCGAGCTGTCCGATCTGTCCGTCCTCTGACCAGTCCGTCCGATCCGATCTGTCGGAGCTGTCCGATCTGTCCGATCATGTGCCCTCACTGGTGAGAGCAAATGAGCGGGCCTCTCCGGCGTGCTGATCACTGGTGATAGCAAATGAGCGGGCCTCTCCAGGAAGCTAATTTCTGCCCGAGGCACGACGATAAACAGGGAACAAATGAGCCCCGCTCATTTGCCTTTACTGTGGGGCAAATGAGCGGGCCTCTCCGGCGTGCTGTGATTTCTTCCGCGCAATGGGGGCAACTGAGCGGGCCCTTTCCGGGCTGCTGATTTCTGCCCGAGGCACCCCCACTCATTTGCCCTCAGGGAGCTGGTTTCTGCCCGAGGACTGAGCAAGTGGACCCCGCTCATTTGCCCCCACCAGGGAAAGCACAATTTCTGTCCGAGGCGCCGAAAAAAAGGGAACAAACGGACCCCGCTCATTTGCCCTCAGTGGGTGAGCGCAAATGAGCAGGCCTCTCTGCGGAGCTGATTTCTGCTCGAGGCACGGAAAAAACTGACCCCGCTCATTTGCCCTCACCAGTGAGGGCAAATGAGCGGGCCTCTCTGGGGAGCTGATTTCTGCCCGAGGCACCCGAGAAACTGAACAAACGGACCCCGCTCATTTGCCCTCACTGGTGGGGGCAAATGAGCGGGTTTTCCAGCGTGCTGTGATTTCTGCCCGAGGCACGGTAAAAAGGGAACAAACGGACCCCGCTCATTTGCCCTCACCGGTGAGGGCAAATGAGCGGGCCTCTCCGGGGTGCTGATTTCTCCCCGAGGCACCGTAAAAGAGGGAACAAACGAACCCCGCTCATTTGCGGACCCCGCTCATTTGCCCTCACCGGTGAGGGCAGATGAGCGGGCCTTTTCGGGGAGCTGACTTCTGCCCGAGGCACGGTAAAAAGGGAACAAACGGACCCCGCTCATTTGCCCTCACCGGTGAGGGCAAATGAGCGGGCCTCTCCAGGGTGCTGATTTCTGCCCGAGGCACCGTAAAAAAGGGAACGGACCCCGCTCATTTGCCCTCACTGGGTGAGCGCAAATGAGCAGCCTCTCCGAGGTGCTGATTTCTGCGCGATGAACAGAAACGGACCCCGCTCATTTGCGAGGCAAATGAGCGGGCCTCTGCCCTCGCCATTGAGGGCAAATGAGCGGGCCTCTCCGGGGTGCTGATTTCTGCCCGTCACCGGTGAAATCAAATGAGCGGGCCTCTCTGGGGTGCTGATTTCTGCCCGCAAGAAAGGAAACAAACAGACCCCGCTCATTTGCCCTCACCAGTGAGGACAAATGAGCGAGACTTTCTGGGGAGCTGATTTCTGCCTGTCACCGCCTCTTAAACGTGCTGATTTCTGCCCGAGGCATGTCAAAAACTCAACATACGGACCCCGTTCATTTGCCCTCACCGGGTGAGGGCAGACGCCGGGGCGCTCATTTACACCCGAGGCACGGTCCAAGGGAGCCACCTGAACCCGCTCATTTGCTCTCACCTTGAAGAGCAACAAGCGGGCTTCTCCGGGACGCACCGCCATTCATCTGCCCGATCAATCCGAACAGGGCGAAACCGAGCAGCGCGAGCCGTCGGAGTCGTCCAATCTGTCTGTCCAATCCGTCCGAGCTGTCCGGCCCGTCCAAACCGTCCAAGCTCTCCGCGCCGTGCAAGCCGTCCAAGCTTTTCCGATCTGTGCGATCCGTCCGAGCAGTCCAAGCCGTGCAGCGGTCCGAGCTGCCCCGACCCTCGGAGAGCCGTCCAAGCCATCCGGCCTACGAGTCCGCGCTCGTCCGATTGCGTCCGAGTCGTCCGATCCGTCCGAGAAGTCCGATTGGGCCGGACACGCAACGTACCACTACGCAAAACACGTCATTCGCCACATGGACGCCAAGCGTCCAAGGCACAGAGGGGGTCCCCCACGCACCGCGCGGTAAGTTGATGACGTTCCACTAAACGTAGTCTTCGGGGAGCCGGTGTCGCAAAACAGGGGTCCCAGGCTCGAATCCCCCTGCCGGCTCTTTGCTGTTTTGGGTTTTCTGCCTCCTTTTGCCAAACACCTGGAAAAACTCTCTGTGTTTGTTGACGTCCTCTTTGCGAAAGCGCTGGAAACACCGTGTTTGTTTTTTCCGGGAAATACTGGGGAGCAAAGGGAAATGCAAGGAAGTGCAAGGAAATGAGGGGAGGAAATAGGAAGTCGACATGACTGGAAAGCAAGGGAACATGAAAGGGAAACAAAGGGGAACTGAAAGGGACATGAAAGGGACAGAAATGAAACCAAGGGGAGTGCAGGGGGAATGAAAGGGAAACAAAGGACAAGGAAACCAATCGGCACGACGGGAGATGTAGGGAAATGATGGGAAATGACTCGCAACGAAAGAACGGGACATACATGGAAAATGACGCGGACATACCGAGAAAATGACAGGGACATGAAGGGGGAGTTGAAAGGAATGAGGAAAGCCAGACAGTTCAGGGGCATGAAGGGGCAGTGCCCGGACATTGAGGCAACTCAGCTGGGACGTGACGCTGCAATGCAAAGAGAGAGAGAGAGAGAGAGAGAGAGAGAGAGAGAGAGAGAGAGAGAGAAAGAGAGAGAGACAGGGGGAGAGCGGGAGAGAGAGAGAGAGAGAGAGAGAGACAGGGGGAGAGCGGGAGAGAGAGAGAGAGAGAGAGACAGAGAGAGAGAGAAAGAGAGAGACACAGAGAGCGAGAAAGAGAAGAGAGAGACAGAGACGCAGAAAGACAGAGAGAGAGAGAGAGACAGAGAGAAAGAGCGAGAAAGAGAAAGAGAGAGAGAGAGAGAGACTAGGTCCTCCAGTAGAGAGGTTGGAATAAGGGTACCCTTTTTTCTGTAGAGGAGCGTGGACAGGAAGGAGACAGGGAGACAGACAGAGACAGAGAAACAGAGAGAGAGAGAGAGAGAGAGAGAAAGACAGAGAGAGAGAGAGAGATAGAGAGAGAGAGAAAGAGTTTTGGAGAGAGACAGAGAGAGAGAGAGAGAGAGATAGAGAGAGACAGAGAGAGGGAGATTGAGGAGAGAGAGGCTTGGGGGGATGGGGAGGATGGGGAGCAGGAGGAGGGAGAGAGGACGACAGAACACATGGGGGGGAGACAAGAGAGATAGGAAGAAGGAGAAAAGGGAGAGGACAATGTCGGCGGACTGAGCCTCTGCGGCGCTTTTCGTAAATCCCTAAGAACCAGCCACAGAAAATCCATGAGAACCAGCCCTGTTTGGCTCCTGGGCCCGGTTCTTGGTCCACAGCGCCCCCGCGTAATCCGATGCTACGGTCCGCTGCCGGACTGTGGGGCTGGTGTTGTTCTGGTCGGCAAAGACCTCGGACCGGTCTCAGACCGAGCTGGTGGAGTTAATTTAACAGTTTCCCGTTGAAAGTTCCCCAAAAGACGGGGCTTACAAAACAAAACACTGAAACCAACCACATGAGGCTTACAAGAAAACACAGGTGGGGGAGAAAGGGTTCTGATGGTGTCATGTCTGAGGCCCGGTACCCTGTTTGGGTTGGGGTGTTCAAAGATGGAAACCCCACATGTTGGGTTTTCCGTATTGGGTTTTCCATATTTTGTTGAACAGACACTTGTTTTCCAGATTGCCAGGTCCTTGGACAAGTCAAAGCTAATCTTGTGGTAAATCCTGCACAGATCTTGCTTTGAGTGTTTCTTTTTTTGTGGTCAGATTTCGCCTTTGTCAAAAGGGGTTGGTTGAAGGATGCATCCAAACACCACCTGCTTTACCGGGGGAGGGGTCATTCAAGTCTGCTGACAACCGTGATATTTGTCACCGGCAGCATTCGAGGGACCCTAAGAAGATGGTTCCGTGGGCGGAATTCCATTCTGTTCAACTTCTGATAACCATCGTTCTTTTCAATCACCCACCCTTTTCCCTTGAAACAGAAAGGGTCCCAGGAAAAAGGAGAGAGTTGCCACTAAAGCTGTCGCAAGGAAAAACAAATGGGGACTATTTGGTTTCCCTTTGCCACAAACCCAAACCCTGGGTGACCTGTTTAAAATAAACATGGCCCTGGTAAATGGAAAAGAACCGATCTGACCCATCGCCATCTAACGTTGACCCCATATTCTTTTCGGGGGTGTTTCCCTCCAAAAGTGCTGATTCCCCGCTAAAACCAGGGACACCCCCTATTACGTAGTAAAACCAGGGGTTTATTAATAGGGGGTCCAACAATAGCTCTAACCAAACTCACCCTGCAGTCTCGGAACTCCGAACTCCGAGACCGGGCCACCTTCAGGGCGTGCGCGTCGAGGTCCACCCAGGTGGCAAAGGAGGGCCTTGAAGCGAAAGAAATGAGTCGGCGGCTCGTCTTGTTTGAGGGTTCCCCCCAAAATGGGTCGGTGTTTCCGTTTGGTCTCCCATGAAAAGCCTCCACATACACACACAGACCCCAAGATGCACCTTTGGTACTCACCAAACATGAAGTTGCACAAAAAACAAAAGATCTGCACATGTTACGATTCTTCCAACACATGCAATAAGAACTGTATCTCAAGTACACGACCTTCTTCATGCTGAGCTCATGTTTTCTCCGAATCGGTGGAGCTCGCCATTTGTCTCATTGGCACTGTGAAATCCGCAAAACTGGTTGCTATTCCCAGCTCCCCAGTGGTTTACTGGAAATTACTTCAACCGACTACAACGAAATCAAAACACAAAAGGAACCGGATGGCTGGGAACCACCAAGAACAAATCCTTTCCTCTTGGAAACGGAGCTGCATGAAGCCCTGTAGGAGGGGGTACCAATAGAAACGTAGCGCCAAAAACCAAGCCGAAAAGGTGAAAAGGTGGCGTTGGGCGAGCTCAACTACCTCAGCTTGAGCAACCAAAAACGAACACATTTGGCTATGGGTCAAAACCCCGTACCCCCAGTGAACATGCCAATCCAAACTAAACTAGACTAAAATGGGTGGTGCACCTACCCCAAAATGGTGCCTTGGTGTTGACCCACGGCCATTGTTTTTTGAGGTTACCCTTTTTTTTGGGACTGGTAAAGCGAAACCAAGGTTCAATATCTTGAGACCATCCCATTTCCTTCTGGTCCATACTGTGGCTGGCTTCATCCATCCCAACTTGTGCAAGCTTGACTTTGTGTCGGTCCACATTAAAAGTGAACCTGAAAATTCAAGACAACTTGGGTTTGTCTCCAAATAGGGAATCCTCAAAGTTTGTGGCTTGTATTTTGGTGTCCCTTACTAAACCACCCCAAAAAGGGTACCATCAAAACAGGCCACACCCATTTCAAAGCAGATCTCAGTCAAGCCGCCAGAAGCAAAAAACCAAGAGCAGAATCCACAGGTACGGCCTGCTCTGTCCAGCGGCGCCGGACATGGAACCTTCCACTCTTTCACTCAGCACCATGATGTCGCCGTCGTCGTCCAGTCTCAGACCATGGCGGAGTTTCGAGTTTTCGCCAAAAAGCAAACGAGTTTGAGGGTGCTCGTTCATCCATTGGTAGGTTCTTTACATGTTCCCTTGAAACTAAAACACGAACCATATTTCAAATCCACCAACGTGAAGTATAGGGAGCCCTCAAACCCCTCCTTCTGGGCTATACAGGTGTGTCCTAACATGAAGCGACACCAACAAATGGACTTCCCTTCATTCCAACCCAAACAATTCAGCAACCTCAGCTCGCTTCCTGAGTGGATTGGCCAAAACATGTCCCAATTTTCTGTTTGCCACTGAAAAATGGTCTTGCCCCAAGTGACTAAAGCCCAGCAACACAGGAAGTGAGCCGAACAGCTTACCCCGCCCATATCGGAAAAACAAATCGTGCGCCGAAGAAACAAAAAAAACATTTCCCGGCCTCAGGTTGCACTCAAAACCTTGCTCGCACTGCTCAGAGGAATTGGAGGAATTGGAGAAGTTGAAGTCGATCTCAACCTCCAGGGTTTGTTGGGACTCTTAAAATGGGGAAACCTCCAACATGGGTGGTTCTTCTGTTGCTTCCCTCCAAAACAACCCCCAACAGGCACCCCTCAAAAAAGAGACACAAGCTGTGCGGCCCCGGCCCCCTATAGGGACCGCGAGGTCCGGGACCCAACTCCACTCATTTGTTCCCACAAAAAGGGAAGGGTCTCACGCAGGATGGTTAGGGCTTTGAGGACCATGACTACCCCATGCCCTCCGGTAGACTTTCAGGACATGGTTGTAGCTGTTGGGACGAAAAAAGCGCAAAGTAGAACCAGGAAAACCAATAGGTCAACAGGTCAACAGGTCAACAGGTCAACAGGTCAATTCGCTTTGGGCACGCGAGGGGTTTGGTTGGACCCTTCTTGAAACCACGCCACACCAAATACCCTCGATGCCAACCGCTGACCCAAACACAAAGATAGTTACCATAGAAACCGAACGGTTCCGCAAAATATGCCTACACAAACAGGGTATTGATTGTAAAGGGTGGTTTACTCCCCCTGCAGATTAACACAAAACCAACATTGGGATTCCTCCAAAGTGTGCGGTGTCTTTCTGTTGGGGGTGATCCGTTTAAACTGCAGGCTTGTAAACCACTCTTGTGAAAGCCTCTTTGTGGATTCCCTGAAAACAAGGGGACGTGCAGTTGCATAACACACCCTGAAGTTTCTTGGGGTTACTGTTGCCTTAGCCACTTTGGTATACCTGCAAATTTGCGGCCACCCTTTGCGTTGGTTTTCCCAAGGGGATCGCTTTGGCCGGTTGCCTCCCAGTAAAGACAGCGCTTGTAAAAGCCATGGCTGGAACCACACTTCCAAAGAAATGGGTGTTCCAAAACCTCGACCTCGATGGGGGACGGCAAGGCCGACAGCACGATATCCTCACGCTTCCGCATCGTCACGCCGCCTGGTCGTCACGCTTCCGCTCGGGGGGAGAGTTATCCTTGTCGTTTTACTTTGAATGATACATGGGTCACTCTCAACCAAAAGACAAACCCTTTAGACCCTTTTCTTTCAACCCCACCATCGGGTGCCAACACCAAGCTTCAGAAGCGATTCTGCCTGCCTAACAGTTGGTCTCGAAGACGAGACATGAGAAACCCAAGACGTCCGTCTTCGCGGGCTACAATTGTAACCCCCCTGCTCTCAAAAGAATGGACTTCCTAGGGGTCAATGGCGAACATCATGCATTGAACTTCGCCAAACCTGCAAAACATTAGCTTCTGCTGCTTGAAGCACCCCCTGAAATGGTCCAGTTCCTTTTTGGGTTTGCGTAAAAAAAAAAAAAAACGTCGACAATGGGTGGTTCCTTTTGGTTTCCCTTTACTCCAAAACGTGGCACCCTAAAATAAACACAAAGCCCTTTGGAGCCTACTCCACCTATCAAGTATTTGGGCCTTTCTGGTGATATCGCCAACCCTTCTGGAACCCAAAACGGCCACCAGAGCATTTGCTCAAGTCCCCTGGAAAACAAACAAATCCAGTAGTGATAGATTCCCTTTAAAACCAACAGGGGAAAATGGAAAAACATATTCTTCACCGCAAACTGGAAAAACTGCGCCTGGCTCCACCACCAAGATGGGGGACAGCCGATCCTGTGGAATGCCGAAGCGCACGTAGTCCTCGTCCGTCTCCAGCACCAAGAGCGCCGTGTGCTGCGTCATCACGCGCCTTTGCCCCATTGGCACTGATGAAACCCATAAAATGGGTTTGGCTTTGGGATTCGTTGTGTGGAGGTCCCTTCATTCGTTGCTCATAGCCATGGGCATCATTAGAAAACATGTCACGATGGAATTGATGAGTCACCGCCATTTCCTGGGTTAAGTTTTGGCTGGTGTACCCAAGACAATCATTGCCTATGACTGTGAATATTGACCGCTCTAATCCTTTGCCCCATACAGGTACCCCCAGCTTCAAGGGAATATAGATGTAGATGCGTCTTCCTTTTGAAGGTTTCAATTGGAAGCAAAGGGAACAGCCGCCCACCCATGACATAGTCTGGACAGCAGGTACTTACCCCCCAGATTAAATGGAACCCACAGAAAATCGAGGGAGTCCCATGAAAGATTTGCTTGAATAGTTTGCAGGGGAGCAATGAGCGTTTGTCCTGCTAGGCTTAGCCATCAACCCCCGCAACGATTAGAGACTACCTTGTGGCTACGCAAAGCAAGAGGGGTATCAGTTATAAGTTTTAGTGGGGGACCCTGTGGACACAATGTACACGGGGATCTCATAGCACCGGACACAAACAAGAAAACGTTCAAACAACCCGACGGGTCCCGTACCTTTGGATGTACTTGGACCCCTTCCGTAAGGAACCTCCGGCGCGGCGAACTTAGGGCCACATGTTTGTTCCCTTGCGACCCTTTCAAGCCGCCCTTGGCTTACGCGGGAAGCGCTCGGGGACTGTAGGAAGCCAGGTTGGAACCATCCATCGCAACTCGCTTGGATCTGCTACACCAGACTCTTGAGATCTGCTCAAAGAGTTCCTTTGAGTCAAGGGACCCAGAAATCCCGACCCGGTCTGCTTCAGACAAGCCCTATGTTGAGCTGCCTGTGACGACACATCCTGTCGCTTCACTTTTTATGATTAATCTTGGTGTGTATCCCTATTGGTTTTCAACTGACATGGTCCAGACTGTTACATATGCAATGTCTCAGTGGCACCTCAAGCAAGCGGAGATTAAAGATGGAATGGAGGAATGGGGACAGTTGGAGTGGTTTTGGAAAATCACCTTAAGGTCGGATGCGGTCGATTTGCTGTGTGGGTGAGGCGCAAACGAGCCTCGGGTTGTTTCCCCTGCTTTTGTGGTACAACAAGCGGCCGTTTCAACTGTTCATGTTTCGCTCCTGATCAACAGTTTTGAACATGTTCAGTCGCTCAAATAAGCAGTGCCTGGGTGAATTAAACTATTTCACCAGCCTGACACTTGCGGTGGTTGGGGGGCCATTCCCCACATAAACCACCCATTTGGGGTGAATTCGGTCGTGTTTTCGGTCGCTGTAATTCACCCAGACCGAACCGACGAAATCGATGCCAGGCGCTTCTGCTCGGACAAGGCGATGATCTGCTCCTTGAGCTGGTTCGCTTCGGCGCGTTCGGCCAGCTGACGCTGAGCCTGTCGGGGTGTGTTGTTTGTTCGGGGTCGCGACAATACGTCGCTTGGTTCTCTTCGGGTTTCCCTTACCAAAAGGGGGTCCATGCCTGGTTTCCCGTGAATACCAACCAAATACCAACCAAAAGGGAGCATATGCCGTGAAACAAAACAAGCAAACCTCTTGATGCCCCAGAACCCTGGTTGTGGAGGGAATGATAGGCGGAGAACGAGGGATAACAGGTCCTTGAATCTAGCACGACATCCTCAACATTGTGCGAGCTAAATGGTGGGTCAAAGAAAACCAACAGGCCAACCTCCTATCAGATGATCCAAGCAGGAAACCAGAAGGCAAATCCCCTCCCATTTTTGAAGGGCCCCCATTTCTGACAACACTTCGCGTTGCGATTCCCATGCAGGGCCCCCCCCAGGGCCCATTGATCCCGTTTTGATATAAACAAAAACCACCCCATTTTGGGAAACACCAGGTATGTGTCAGAGGTGCGCCCGACGTTTCCTGTTGGTGTCCCTGTGAAGTTTGAATCATCGGTGTCCCTGTGAAGATTGAATCAACTTGACATGGTCCCGATCCTCAAAATCGCACTCCCCCAATCACATTCTTCCAGATTGATCAAACGGTCAACCGCCTTTGTCGATGATCGGAAGAATAATAAATATTGATCTGCAAGTTGTCTGCACCAATCTACACTTCCTTAAAATAAGAAACATTGATCCCCAAGTTGTCAGCATCAAGGGTGCCAACTCAACTTCTGGTGTTAAGGGCAAACCAAAAGGAACACCTTTCCCCCATTTGGGTCCAACAAGACAAAACACATATGGATCCAAGCAAAGGGCCTCCGTATCTCAGTGCTTTCCCTCCCCGAAAAAGTCACATCACAGCCTCCAGCATCTCCAGGCGCGCCCGCGCGGCCTTGGGACCCGCGGCTGCCCCACGAGGCAGCCGTAGGAAGCCGCTTGGTTTTGGGTGCCCGGGTTTCTTTGGTTGTCGGTCACGCAGTTACTTGGTTTTGGGTGGTGCCCATTTTGTGGGTTTTGTGGGTTCACTCAGGACGCTTTGCTTTGATTGATTTCGGGCTTGGAGACCAGGCTTTGAGCCTTAAACCGAGAAGTGCAACCCTGAACATAGAAGCTCACAACTTGCTCTTTGGATTCAGTACAGTATTCCCCCTGAAGTGAAAAAGTTCGTCGTTGGCCCAAACTGATTCATGCAACTCCAACTCGCACTAGCAACCGAGTTTTCTACCACCATCATCGTAGTCAAGAGCAACAGATTAAAAGGCAACCAAAACCCGGCATCCAATGATGCTTAGGCAAGTCGTTTTCGAGAGTACCCTTTTTGGAGTTGTTGTGTCATTTTCGGCAAAACCAAAAGTCACCCACTTTGATGTTGACAGCCACCCAAAAAAGCAAGATGGTACAATGATTGGGGGGGGGGTTGGCACAAGTACTGGAATTTGCAGGAAATTAATCAATTTGGGGACCTCTATTTTGGGTGTGAGGTTTCTGAGGATATCGGGGTTTGTTTAAAGACCAAAGGAGAACCAACTGTTTTTTGTGCAACTTTTGTGATGAACTTCAAGGAATTCCAAAGGCAAACTAACCATATCGAAAAACGTCTACTTCAGTACGTGTCAAACTAGGGGGACCCAAAAATGTGGCGGTTTCCTTGTTGGTTCCCTTTCCAACCCTAAAACGGATATCAAACAACACACACCCACGACCACAACCGACACACTGCACAGTGAGCCCAGAGTTGTTTAGTCTGCTTTATTGGAAACACGCAAAGGCCTAAAGAATCAGAATGGGGATGTGGGCTGCATTAAACCATATTTAGTCTAGTAGCAAATCAGCCCCTATGTTATGCTTAAAACAAGTAGTTTCTTAGCCAGCTATCTTTAACCTCTTCATGTCAGCCTTGCACTACTTCAGAAAACCCTTCTAATGATATGAATTCGAGAATCCCCAACGAAAAAAACATATTGTTTCCCTCTTAAGGATTCCCTTCACACACACACACACACACATGTGTGCGTTTTCCTGTCTCTTGCCCTAACCGCCCGCCCGAGGCCCGCCCACCCTAGGCCCGATCGCCTCCCGCAGCAGCAGCGCGCTGTAGGCCTCCGAGGCCACCGACAGCCCCGGCGCGCTCGGCGCGCTCTGGCCACCGAGCGCGAGGCCCGGGGGGGCGGTGACGGCCCCCGCCGCGCCGCCGCCTGGGAGACATGGGCCGCTCGGGGGAATGGGCTTGGAGGGCGCACCCGGTTTTGAGGATTGAAAAGGAAAGATCAGGCTTCACTCGTGCAAATTTCCGGGGATTGAAAGCTCGAGATTTTCGGATCCAGGCATGAAATGAAGACAATGAAAGTTCAGAAGTTTGAAAGTTGGGTCTTGGACAAGTCTGATTTTGAGGGTACCCAGTTTTAGAATTGTAAAAGGAAAGCAAAGAAGGGTCCTCGGAGGGGTCCCGCGTATTTGACACAAACCCGTGATTTGGAGCTCCAGTGGTCAGCACGTCCGACGAGCTCTGAGCTACTTGCTCTTGCCCCTCGTTCGACTCATCCCCAATCCTTTCTCCTGGTTTGCCCACACGAATCGTAGCCTTACGGCATCTTTAGGGTTCTTTCTTTTGGGTGGGAATCAGGTCAAGAGCTTTGTTTTTGTGTAAATACCCATCTCACAACAAACAAAACCTCCCGACCTGATTCTTTCCTGCTTTAAGGGCCCGAAATCTGGCTGGGGGAATCCATTTTTTGGGGTCGGAGGTGTTTTTGTTTTTGTTTGGGGAGGGGGCTCGACAAAAATGGGCCGAAGCGCTGTAGACCACCAGCTCATCCCCCTGGTGCAAGTCGAAGCCGGCTTGCGGCCACAGCCAGCCGCTGGGCACCTCCAGACTCGCCTCGCCGCGTTTTGGGTTTTGGTTTCCGCGGCGGAAACGAACCCGGGGCGAGCAGTTTTACGCTTCACTCCGCAACCACTCGTTTTTGTTCCTTTCTTTTGTTCCTTAAGGTGAACCGATTGGGGATCACCGCGGATGTTCAGCAGTAAGCCATTTGTGGGGCCCGGGGCGATCGTTTTTTACGGTTGGCTCAGCAATCATTCGTGGGTGCGCTGGTTAGAACCTGAAGGTGAAAGCCCTCACACAGGTGTCCGCAAGAACTTCAACTCCAACAGATTGGCAAAGGTTGTTTGCCGCCAAAGTCGTCCAAAAGAGTCCAAGGGCACTTGAGGGGCCTGACACTTCCAGAGGAGCCATCTATCCATCCATTTGTGTAAGAATATGTTTCTTCCTGTTGGTTTTAAGGGAACCTATCACCACTGTGTTTTGCTCCAGGGCACGCAAGAAAATTGAGGTTTTTATTCAAACAACGTCTACAAAGCATAGACATAGAAGCCGTGCCAAAGCTCTTTGCACGGCGGCAGGTGACACTTAACGTCTTGAGCTTGGTCCGCAAGTACACAGAAGATATCAAATTTCTGGTATTGTGCTTCAAATGTAGCTTACCCCTAAACATATTAGTCCAACTAGTTCAACATATTAGTTCAACTAGAACATATTAGTTCAACTAGCTTTTAGTTTGTCGACCCCAGCTCACCCACAAAAAAGGCACAGCAGGCCGCTTTTTGCTTTTTTCGCCGGGTCGCCTGCAGGCCCTGGGGCTTCAGTATGTCCTTCCAGGCCGCGTCGGCCATGGGCGCCAGGGCAGTGGGGTCGGGGGAGAGGGGCATGAAGACCTCGAGTGTAGCTTGCGGAATTCAGAGGCTCCCATCACTCAGATGCCCGGCCATGGGGAAAAAAAGGGGCATCCTGTTTGTGGTTGGTTTTCAAGGGGAACCCTTCCCCCAAAAACTCGAAACAAGGGCACCACTGGGCAACTGGGATCATGAAGCCGACCATCGGAGGGGTGTGGAAGACGTTGCTTCTGTGGAAGACCCCCAAAAAAGCGGGGTAAAAGGGAAGTAGGGTACTGGGGTTGCTACAGTAATTGAAGAACAACGTCTTGACCCAGTCAGCCAAGAGGCCACGCGCCCGTTGCCTGCGGAGGCAACTGCCGTGCCCACCGCGGCGTCGAACTTGGTGCCCATCACGCCGAGGTAAACCGAGCGATTGCTGGTCAGCAGTTGCCCCAGCTTCTGTGCCGCCCTCTCCTGTGCAAGCCTTCAAGCCTTTTGGAACAATGGACCACCATGGGAAAAGGCCAAGTCCGCTTTTGGGCAACTGGCTTCTACTGCAAGGGTGCTCAAAGACTCTGGTAGACATGCTTGTGTTGAAGGGGGATGTGTAAACGGGACATTTGAGAAATCCTATTTCTCAGGGGCAAGGGTTTGTACTACAACCGAACCACTAGCCAAGGAAAAAACATGGGGTGAATCGCCTTTGGCTAGCCACCACATGCCATCCGCGGAAAGGTACAGTCCTTTTTGAAACTGGTTGTCCAGGTCAAGTATTTGGAGCCAGGGGTTCTTGCCCAAAAACATGGGACCTCTTTGTTGCTTTTTGCATGGCTGTTTCCGGGCTTTGATTCACGCTCTTTTTGCACGTCGAGACCCTGATCGCAGATATGTTGGAAAGAAAGATCCCTGTAAAGATGGTTGGAGAGAGGAGAATGAGAAGTGCATACCCCCTGGAGTATCAGAAACGGACCAAGCAGGAGAGCAGGCAGCATGACAACTAGCCCTAAGCCGCAACATGGCCGGCTGACGTAGCGTCTCAATGCCCGTATGACAGGAAAGCCAAGGGGGGGGGGGGGGGGCAAATGGAATCAATCGAATGGCCTTATGCCCGAATCACTCCTAGCCATTTAGGACCCTGCAACCCATATGGTCATAGGTGTCCTGAGGCCTGTTCCCTCTATTTTCTACCAAAACAACCAAAAAGGACACCTACGAGCATGGCCCTTCTCGATTTTCCTCTTGGTTTAGGGGATCAGCCTTGGTCAAGGCCAGCTTTTTCCGGGCCCCGGAGTTCAAAGGCCGGCAGCGAGTCGTGAGCGGCTGTCCTTCACTGTGGGGATAAAGTCGCTCAGAATCAGCACCGGCCCTGCTGCTTCGGATGCCTGAAACAAGACATGCTCTCCAACTGAGAACTGAACACAACAAAGAAGCAGAACGAAACCGATGTGAGGTTGTCTCGGACCATCGCTTGAAGTTTCAATGATCCAATATCAATACCCTCAGCAGGCCAACGCCCTTGCGTTTCAGACAGCATGCTTTTTGCCACGTCTTCAAAGCCAGCATCACTGTCGCAGCCTGGTGTTGGGTTTGGGGGGCGATGCTGTTCGGGGCTGGGCGCTACCGGGCTTTCGGACTGCCCCGCTCAAATGTAGAGACAAAGGGCACCAGGGATCGACTGGCAGGCTCAAGCAAGGTAACCATCCCGCTCAGCAAGTAGGCTACTACCATGCTTGGCTGTGCCGCATTCCTCACACTGGCTCACCAAACTTGTAAGAACCAGCCATCAGCCCTCCCCAGCAAAGTCAAGCAGAGCTTTCCCATGCGAGGGCTGCCGCAGCTTGGGGGTTTCTGCTGCCGGGCCGGGCCCGGGGCCCGGGAAGCTGCGGCCCGCCTCCGCGTGTTGCAGCAGCAGCTCCAGATCCGTGGCGCCCGCCGGCAGACGCTGCGCCAGCGCCTGCCGCACCGCGGCCCCGGTGCCCGGCTGCGGCGCCGAGGGCGCCAGGAGCTCGGCCACCTCGCGCTCGCGCGAGCGAGCGCGGGAGGCTTCTTGGAAGCCGGCGCATGCGTCCGGCAGTGGGAAGTTAAGCACAACCACCCCATTTCAACGGGAATTCAAGAGTGCCCCCCCCATTTTCAGAAGTAGGTTGGTGAGGGTTTCCGGCAGTGGACAGTCAAGAGTACCCCCCCCCCATTTTCAATAATGAGTTGAGTGTTACCCATGCCATCCCGGCTGTAAATGTTGGTAAATCCTGACCGTTGCTTTTACGGATAAGCAGCTAGCCACATTTACACAATTCCAAAGCGCACCACTCCCCAACTAACCAATCAAACAAATACATATTTTGGGTTGACCATCTTTGGAGGGTTGGGGACCCGTCAAAGGAATTTGGTGGATTGCAAACACAACAACTGAGTCTCAGAGTAGCTAACCACAAAACTTGGGTGAACAACTTCCCCAGCTGTGACCCTCAAAGAAGCCAAGTAAGCTGCCAGTTTGCTGATGCTTCGAGGGAAGTAAACTTGGCCAACCTTCAACCCTAAACCTGCGTAGGCTTTTAAATCGTGTTGTTGCTCATCATTGTAGTCAAGGGCTAAAGTTTGGAGTGTGTCTTTCTATGGGAAATACGTTGTATTGTTTTTCTTTTTGGGGCCGGGGGGGGGGGCTGTTTTCATGAAAAAAACAACTGCAACGCTGGGTCTGTTCTTGCTTTTTGGCGGGGCCGGGGGAATTTTAGCCACACGATGTCTCCGCCTCGATGTCAAAGGCGAAGACCTGCAACTCGGTTACCGCCGCCGGCAGCGCTTCCAGCAGCGCCTCAAGTGATGAAAAGCTGGGTGCCATGTAAAGACAGCTGGGTGCGAATAAGACAGGGCCGGCAAAAATAAGTACAGTATCCCATTCTGGTTTCCCAAAGGGGTAAACAAAACACATCGAAAAAGATGGAGCAAATAAAACAGGTCCCCAGTAGATCCCAGGCAAGCTACTCCAGTAGGTAACCAGCCATTTTCCTTTGGGTCTTGCAAGGCTGGTTCCTTTGCTTACTGACTATACAGGAAAATGGCTCCACCGGGGTCTGGGAAAAACCACATATCCCCTGTTGGTTTCCCTGTTAAATTAAACATGCGCGATAAACCGGCACCCATGTCTGCGACACCCCGGTGAACCGCAAATTTAAGCCTTGGGGAAACCAGCCGAAAGTTGCATAAACATGCTTCCGCACCGTGGCTCGAACCGGTCTCATCCCGTATCGACAGAATCGCCTGGATCATGGGCAGGCGCACCAGGAAGGTGTCGGCCACAGAGGCTGAGGTGTCGATGTACACCGTCCACCTCAAGCCCATGGTTCCCATCTCTTTGCCCATAGCAAAGGGGTACAGTACAGTACAAAGACAAACATCTTTTCCAAAGCACAATTTCATAAACTTAGTGTACCCAAAACTGGAAAATTGCTCCGGAGGAGACCCCGAGAATTGTTTTGGGGTGACCTCAAAGAGAAACCAAATGGAAACCACACCCAACTACTCATTTCGAGGCAAACGGATGTAGTCAGCACGACGAAAGCTCAAATGCCCAGTGGCGATGGGGACAAAAAGATACAAAAAGGGCAACTTGTTTTGTTGGTAGATTCTAAAGGGACACCCCTCCCAAAAGGAGGAAACAAGGGTGTCACTGGACTGGGAAAGAATCAGGTCATGCGTAGTTGGTTGCTCCCGGACTAACAGTGAAACTTTCGGCAGATCACCTCAAAAAACTACAACACCCAAGATAAAAGGCTTTCAGAAGTGATGCTCAGGGGGACCATTTCCAGGCGCCCCCTGACATAAGGCCACTTGTTTCGGCCCATGGCTGGGCACCGCCAAAGGCCAAAAATGGACATCAGCGGCCCGCCTGGTGGCCGCTGTGTCACCGCTCGCAGCAGTGGCGTTCTCCACCACAAAAGTGGTCACCAGCTGCCCCTCGCGTTGTCGCTCGGCAAATGGGGCGGGGGGGGGGGTGGGCGCGTGCGTTTTTTTCTTATTCTGGGGGGCGACGAGGTGAGAAACAGCGGTTTGCCTGGAGCCTACCACCCAGATACTGACTTTGATAGTGGTAAAAATAAGGGGCCAAGGGAAGCGGCCCCCTCATGACTCCAGATTTCTCCTGCACCAAAATCGTATCTTTGATGTGGGCCCTTGAAATGTAGAGTTTGCCGCACAGATCGCAGTAATTCCGGTGGCGGGTTTCCTTGCGGCTTCTGTTTGAAACCACCCACAATGCGCTAGCCCCCAAAACAAGGCGCTTTGGAGTTCGGAAGACAGTCAGGTGCCAATGGCGAAAGGCTGGCGAAACAAATTAGCAATCCACAAAGACTAGTCAAGTCCAAACAAATCTGCACCTCTCTCCTTTTTCGGAGATCGCGACAAACACAGCGAGGCCTTTCTGCCTCATCCTGGGCCACCCGTAAAGTCACTGATTTCAGAAGGGGACTGCGCCAGTTTGACGTCCGAGCACGCCAAAAACTGAGCCCGTTTCATGGGTGAATAGGTGGTGTCATGCGATTAAACAAGGGCTCCAAATCAGCACGAAAGACATCAACATCTGGTGTTTCTGCATGCACAAAACGATTGTGTGCAGGCAGCCCGATACAGCATCTCTATATATATGTACCAGTCCCTGGGCCACGTACCCCCCCCCCCCCCCCCAATGGTATGGTCCCCCCATTCCCCCGCATCATCCGCATCTTGGGGATGATGCTGGCAACGCTGGGGATGCTGTCCAGTACCGTGCGAGCCCTGCAGCTTCGGTCCCAGACCCCCTTTCACCCCGTGAACCAACACCCCCGCACCTCTCGCAACATCCTACCCTAAACCAAACCACCCTGCAACCCCTCCTTAACCCCAACCCTAAGCCTAAATCAACCCAAAACCCAAACCCACCCGAAACCCACCGCAAACCAACCCTGAACCAACCCTGAACCAACCCTAAACCAACCCACCAAGCCTAAACCAACTCCGAACCACACCCAACCACCCAACCACCCAACCACCACCCAACCACCCAACCACCCAACCACCCCACCACCCCACCACCCCACAACCCCACCACCCCACCACCCCACCACCCACCCCACCCCCCACAGGGGGGGGGGGTTGGCCCAACCACCCAACCACCCAACCACCACCCCACAACCCCACCACCACCCCACCACCCACCCACCCCACCCCCACAGGGGGGGGGGGTTGGGGGGGGGAGGGGGGGGGGGTCCACGGCCTGGAACATATATATGTCTGTATGTATAATGCGCATACACACATACATGTTGCACAAACCACACATATGTCTGTCTGTCTGTCTGTCTGTCTGTCTGTCTGTCTGTCTGTCTGTCTGTCTGTCTGTCTGTCTGTCTGTCTGTCTGTCTGTCTGCCGGCCTGCCTGCCTGTCTGTTTATCTGTCTATCTATCTATCTGTCTGTCTATCTATCTATCTATCTATCGCTCTTTCTCTTTTTTTTCTTTCTCTCTCTCTCTCTCTCTCTCTCTCCCCCTCTATCTCTCTATCTATCTATCTATCTATCTATCTATCTATCTATGTATCTATCTGGCCATCTATCTATCTATCTATCTATCTACCTATCTATTTATCTGTTTATCTCTATCTCTATATATATATATATACACATTATGTTTACATTGTTTAAGGGAAGAACGTCAACCTACCTACGCTACGCATTGCTTTTTGGAGCGGGACCGCCTCCCCCACGGCGAAGGAGCGCGAGGCGGCCGAGGGCTCCCAAATGTCGAGCTCCAGGTCCCGGGTGGGCACCACGTCGCTCACCTGAGTGATCAAAACTCGGTAGATGGTCCTCCCAGAACCATGTAAAGAATCAAGAAGGCGGACATCCGCAACTATTTCTGGGATTGCCCCTTAACCTTCATCTACCTGGGCTTTCGGAGCAAGTGGCGCGGAAGCTGAGCTTCGTGTCGAGTGGAGCCACTGGGAATTTGCCCAGGGGTGGGGGGCAGGGGTGGGGGGCAGGGGTGGGGGGCAGGGAGGGGGGAGGGGTTGGGGAAAGGGGGGGAGGGAGGGGGCGGGGAAGGGGGGGAGGGAGGGGGTGGGGAGGGGGGGGGAGGGAACACCACAAGAAAGGGGGGAGGAGGTGATGTGGCAGATTTCGGGGTTTAAGGGGAAACCAAAAAGGACACGCGCAAGAGATTCGGGTCCAGGGAGCCATTTTCGGGGAGGGGGAGGTTGTTTAAAGGTGGACACCGCAAAGGAAACCGTGAGCACTTGGAGATACTTGTTCAATTGAAAGGGAAATTCAATGGGAAAAGCCACTTGGAGAGAACCTTTTTGAGAAACAGCCACCTGGAGATGTCCGGAGCTTTGCGAGTGGACCAAGGAGTGAAAGTTTCCCTCTTTTGGGAGAGCCCTATTCATCACGCAGCCCTTTTGCAGCCTGTGTCAACATTACTGTCCGAGTGGATTGGTCACACAAAGTTGTCGGCCCTATCGGACACCTGGGAGACCAAGGAACTTATTTAAAGGAGTCCCAAACTATGCAAAGAATTGAGAGGGCGGATATCCACAACGGTTGGAATTGTCTTAACCTTTGTCAGGTTTTTGATTGTGGCTCATCTGCCCAAACCAAACCTGGACACAAAACGCTAATCCTTTGGGGTTTTACGTAAAACTGGACCAAAATGCTGGAAAGTTTAACAAGGACAATCCGTTTTGGGCAAGGAACAATTTGGACCAAGGGCCTTTCGTTGTTCCAAATCGCCAATCCTCCGTCTGTTGTAAGCGCATGGAGTTTGAACCCAGAAAGGGGACATGCTTTTTCCTTTGGCCACCCCGATGTTGCAGGGTCGGCCAACAACAGATTGAGACTTTTGGGCCTTTGCTTTGACTTCCGCGCTGCTAAGGATGTTCAAGCTGAAAAACCTTCCCCCCCCCCCCCATGCCTCCATTTTCTGAAGTCCCAGGACAAAAGCAACAAATATGTCCAGTAGTGATAGATTCCCTTCAAAACCCACAAAGGAATGTATCAAATATTCTTTCTCGAGCAAACTCGGAGGCATGGTGAAACTGGACATCCACCCCACCACCAGTTGCAAAACCAGCTGCCTGCCCGGCAAAGCGCAGGGCCAAGCCACCCTCGGCCTGACTCGGGACAGACTCGGCTTTTTTTGGTCTGAAAACCCCGGGAACGGGAGCATTCCAGGTCTGGGTGTGATTCTAGGTCCTCCAGTAGAGAGATTAAGGGCACCAACTTTTTTCTGTAGTCTATTTTAGTGGGGCAACCTTCCCCAAAAAAGAAATGGTAAAAGGGTACTACTGGGGGACCTAGGATCCATGGAACCGAGGACTTGCCAAGTTTGCCTGTGTAAACTCTAACCCTTTCTGCGATGTGGCCCATCCCCAGGACTCTCCAACCTAACACCTACAGTGAGTCACAATCATTTAGCAGTACACTCAGCACACATTCGGAGGTCTTCTTCAGGACATGGGTGGGCCAGAAAAGGGAGAATTCAACTGAGTGATACTCACTGTATTTTCCTCAAATTGTCTTGCTGGTGCTCCGTCAATGAGGGAATGAACCCAGGGGTGGATGGATAGAGTCATTCCCACATTCCCTGAGTCTGAGCACCTCCAGCGTTTTCCCCGTTTTTCGGCTCTCCCGGCCGTCGCACCGGGCAGCTGCCCCAGCTGCGGCATGGAGCAGTTCGCGCTAAAGCCTGGCCGCTCTCCGTCCGGTGAGCGTTCGTCCCCTTTGTCCTCTCTTGGGAATACCCATTTGGTTGGCTTTAAATGGGAAGCCAACAGGAAAGCCATCATGTTGTGAGTCCCCTCCAAAAATGACACCCAATGCGACACAAGCCGTATATGGGCATGAATCTCAATTAAGGGATCCTCTAATGGACACTGTTTTGGTGGGGTTTTAATGTCCACCAACCAATTTCCAGGCAAATCCTTATTTAAGTTCTTGGCCATACTGTGGGTGGACGATCGGATCCGTCAGCCCCTGGGCTGCCCGCAGATCCCCCGCTAAAAGGGACTCACTTTAGTGGGTCAAATCCGGAAACTACCACTAAACCACTAAAAGATACTAAAAGGCTAAAAGCCAAGGGGATGGCTGGGAGCCACCAACCTAGGGGTGCCTTCCCCATTCTTTCCAGGGATCCGTCTTTCTAGAAAACCCCGAGGAAAATGGCTGGTTTTTAAAATAATGATGGTTTAAAATAATGGGGAATCGATCTCTAGAACCATGGCCTCCGCGCGCCTTCGTTCGCGCTGAGGCTGCGGACGCCCAGCGCCACGCTGAGGTTCCGGATCTCCGGCAGCCCTGCCAGCGGCAGGACCAGGCTCCGGTGCCAGCTCCGCAAAGGCAGGCTGATGGCGTAGGAGAGGATCAGCCTGACCAAAACCCGGTGGTTCTAACCAGCCTTGAGACCATAAGTGTCCTTTTTGGTTGAAAATAGATGGGTTTCCCTGGTAGTTGATTCAACCACCAGGTAAACCAGTGCCCTCTATTTTTCAACCAAGTCAACCAAAAAGATCAAAATGACACCTGGGAAATGGAACCAAGGAGTAAAACTTGCGGTTTCCTGGAGGTTTAACTTTGACCCATGCCAACAAAGGCTTACTATAACTCGTACATTGACTGCTCCAAACACCGCTGAGCACACGGTCGAACCCCTTCTGTGTGGGTTTGATGGAAACACTACTTTACTGGATGGTAATACAGGCTCATCATGTTGCAAAATATAGTCCTTTCGGGGGCCATTAAAACTGACGTTTATTTTGCCATCAAGAAGAAAAGGACAATGCTGGGTACAATGGGGTTTGGATTCCTCGACAAACACACACCGCCTTTGAAATACATGTCTGTAAGCTACTGTGTGGGTATCCATATATGTTGCTCAACAAAGATTGTCTTTGTAACTATCCTGCGTGTGTCTGTGCGTCTAGCTCACCCTTGCTGACCCTTCACACGAGGCAACCCATTTCGGGAATCGCCACGGGCCTCACCAGCGCGCGAGGTTCGATGGGAAAGACCCGGGCAGAGAAGACGTTGCCTTGGAGATCCGGTCTTGACCGGATCAAACCCAAAGAGAAACCGGATCAAACCTCAAGGTCGTCTTTTATGGGGCACTCCTTTTTAGGCCATGTTACCATTCCACAGAACCAAAGGACCTGTCGCAAGATTTTGAGACAGACCCAAAAAGAAGCTGAGTGCTTCGTTGATCCCTTGCTAAAACCGAACTTGTGGGATATATGAATCTCTCTAAAATCCGAGCAAAAACCTAAACAGCACGGCTGGGAACTGGCAAGCAAACCGAATGAACCATGGCAAATCCAAAGGTTGAAGGGGGGAAGGGGGAGAAGTGGGGAAGGTTTGGGTTTTTCGCACAGGATCTTCTGAGACTATAGCTTTGGAAAACAAGGGCTCTTGGGTTGGAGGGAAACCCATCACCCCAAGTTGGCTTGGGGCTCATGAGCCCCAACAACAGGTTGGGGGTTCAAGAAAACAAAAACAGGGATCCTTACATTATACACATTATACGCCTGAACATTGCCTTGTCAATGGCGGTTTCCCATTATTCCGGTGGAAAAAGCCAGGTTTCAAATGGGCAAAAGGTATCTTTTAAGGACCCTGAGCTTTACAACATATCCGACCCTCCATACCTTTTGGTATTCATGTCCACTGGCCGCCAGCCGGTGTCGCAATTAGCCATAATTCACCTCCATACGTATTTGGTCCCCATGGAAAATAATAAACATGTGCGCACTTCTTGATTCTTCTCCATGAAGCGCAAAAACAGTTAAGACAAAGCTGGGGTTGGTCTCAAAATGAGAACACCCTCATACCGGCGGGGTCCCTTTCGGCTTCAAAGCCTTGCAAACAAAAAAGTTGGGTACCAACTCAAAAGACAACAGCCCCAGCGTCGTCGCTGGAAACCTCCCTTTGCTCAAGTCCCCTAGAAAAATCAAACATACTTCCAGTGTAGTGATAGATTCCCTGTAAAACCAACAGGGGAAAATAAAAAAGTTGATTCTTTTTTTAACCAAATGGAACAAAACGGCCGAACTCCGCGCCTTGGCTCTGCTCCAGCAGGGCGGGGTCTCGCGCCTCGTGCAGGATTTCCCGGTAGACCAGCTGGGCCTTGGAGCGGTTCACCACCTGAAAGCGAGAAGGCGAGGCCAACCCCAAGCTGATCCTTGGCTTCCATTTGCGAAAGCCCCCGTTTTTTTGTTTTGTTTTTTTGATTCCCATCCTTGAGCCCTAAGGGAGAAGAACACAAGAGCCATGGAAAGTTTGACTTCCATTTGTTTGAGACTCCGGGAAGAAAAACATATATGTCCAGTAGTGATAGATTCCCTTTAAAACCAACAAGGGAAAATACAACAAATATTATTAAGCAAATGGAAGTCGAGCCCTAAGGGAGAACAAAAAGCCATGGAAAGTTTGAGAAAGACCATTTGAGACTCGAATAAAAAAAGTCAAGCAACATATGTTCGCGGAAGATTTCGGGCAAACTCCTTATCTATACCTTGCAATGGGCTGGGCATGCTAATTTCCCCCCAATTTCTACCACCGCCGAAGCCCGAAATCCAACCGACACTGATGTGACCAACTCTACCACCGCCGAACCCGCCGACATCGATCCTCCAACCGCGCCTCACCCTCCATGAGCCTGTCGCCCACCTGCATGGCGAAGCGGCTGGGCATCGCCGCCTGGCCGTCCACCGCCACCGGCAGCGAGAAGGAGAAGCGGCCCTGGCAGCAAAACCTCTTAGGCACCACCATGCACCACCGTTCAGAAACCCAACGGAATGATGATTACCAAGAAACATTGGATTTTCATGGTTTCAAAGTGGTGCAGGATTTCGTCCATCCACAGTATGGAACTCTAAAATGGTCGTTGATAGGTATTGCCTTCTCTTACCACCAAATCACACACACAAGGTCGTTCCCGAAGTGCCTGGGGTGCACCAAGGTTCATGCTTGAAACCAAGAAATCTAGAAAATCAGCTCAGATTGCTTCACCAAAGAATCCGTTCCCACGCTACATGTAGTGGCACTATGCCAAACAAGAGCACCTACCCTGGTATACCTTACAAACTAGAACTCACAAACTGGACGAATCGGTTGCTTTCCGGGAGCTTCATGGTGCTCACCTTGTTGTCTTCGCCCCCCGAGAACGGCAAGGATGTCCTGGCGGGCCCTGCCTCCATGCGCCGGTCCTCTGGGTTCTGGAAGACCATCTCATTCCTCGGAGCTCCGTGGGCCGGTCTGAAGTAACAGCTGCATGTCACCCAAGCGAACCACCCAAGCTCCAAGCGAACCTTTGCACTTTTGGGGGGGGCAGACACCATGTGACTACCTTGTGGTACTGCCATTGGGGGTCGCACCAAGAAGAGAAACCTGCCTGAAATGATGAGTAAGCCAAACCCAGGATTGGCGATGTCGGCAAGTCCAAAGCCTGAAATAAGACATAGTACCATGAGAGGGCTAGAAAGCTCTTTTTTCCCCTGGATCGATGAGCTCGAAACCCACAAAATATGCAAATATAAAGGTCATGGCTAGTTACACGATCCCAACACCCCCTCCACTGATCGGCCCTCTCCCTGGTTTCCTCCTAAAAGGCCTTGAGGCCTTAGGTTTTGTTTCGGGAAAACAAGGGGAGGGGGGCAAGGGGAGAGCCAGAGGCTAAATCCTACTTGGTCTGTTTGGAGAGGGTCATGGCCTCTTCGGGTTTTTACGCACCAAGGCTACTTGGAGTCATTGGGTTTATAAACCATTCAGACCCAAAAAAGGCATTGCTTTGGTTCCAACCCCCGGTCGATGGACTACCATTGGGTGGGCCCGCTGGGAAATCCAGGTTCCCCCCATGTCCTCCCCAGACCAAGAGTAGGCTACCAATACATGTCCGTGACTCAAAGGTGATGGCTGTAAGCGCTACACGCATTAGGCTTTTGAAGAGTTCTGTGAGAATAAAGTCGGGCTTACAAAGCAGTTACACTTGAGCAAACATAGGCGGCCTTTTGTTATGTAGGGTGTTGCCGACATTTGGCCACAAGGAGTCAATTTTGAAACACCCGCTTGACATCTGGAGGAGCAGGAACATTTTGATTGTGGGCCGTTTGTGTGTGTAATGTTAATACACAGTCCATCGAACAATAGTTGTTGCTTTCCTTTACCGCTCGTAAAGACAAGGTACGCGTAAATGGATTCTCCCAAGCTGAGGGGCTATCAAAGTGATGGGCCTGTTTGGTATCCCCTTGAACAAGTCGCCGTCGGTTGGGCCGCACCGAAATGGGTGTCTTCAAAGAGAGGGGCAATATTAGGACAAACGGAGGGAGCGGGGATATGGGGGGATTCCCTTGGTGCCATTTCCCATATCAAACTTAGTCAAGGTGCATTTAGGGGGAATCCTCCCGCATCCCTGGTTCCCCCTGTATCCCTGCTAGTTGGTTTCCCTGAAATATGTCTGACGACCGCCCCTGTTTTCGAAAACCGGCGCCCCAGCTTACGCCGAACACTTTCTCCGGACAGCCGTCAGGCTTGGGGGACATTCCCTGAAGTGGGCCGTCCCTATGACGACTTTATCACTTTCAAGCAGGTTTCTCGGGTATGGGAATGCATTTCAATTGGGGACCCTTTGGTGGGCATAACGGTGCCAACCACTTTGGAGGCCATTCCGACTCGTAAGTTCATAGCAGTATCACAGAAACTGGCAACCTAAAGCCGAATGTGAGTACGAATCACTTGGCAATAGGTAGAGTCAGCACCCATGAGTCCAGCAAATGGGTGGCCCCCAACTTTCCACCGAACAACTCCAGCAGGGTGCTCCACCAGCGCGAAGGGGCCTACGACCGCCACATTGATGGCCAGCTTCAAGAACAGAAGCTCCTGACTGAGTCCAAAAAAAAACACTGGTGCACATCCCAGGCAGGGCTTCAAAAGTCTAGGTCCTTTTCCCAGCAACCAGTGACCCCTTGCGGGTTGATTCGCCATTTTGTTGTTTGCACAAGCCACCAAAAAGTTTGGAAGCCTGAAACGCGGGGAATCTACGAAAATTGGTTTGTTATCTATATAATTACAATACTCACCCTGAAAGAAGACATGGGCCCACTGAAGAACTTTCACCGGTTGCAACAACCTTCGCGAGGGTAAGTTATTCGCCCCGTTTTGGCGGTTTATTTCAAATGGAAACCCATCCTATGTTCAGACTGTGTTTCATATTGCGTGAAACCTAAAACATGGGTGTGTGTTAAAACACGGGGATTGTTTTCCGTTTGGTCTCTCTTGAAACCATCCTAAAGGGGCGCCCAAAAAAAGACAAAAAAGACAGAGCCTGATTTGGCTGTGGATCAAAATCCCGTACCCAATCTAAAATGGGTGGTGAATTCACCTACCAACCAAAATGGGATCCCATTGGTGTTGACAACCACAGCCATTTGTTGAAAGACCCGGTTGCTTTCTGCTCCCCTGCTAAAAGTGAATAACTTTTAGTGGTTTAATTCGGAAAACCCATGAGTTGGCAGAAAGTTAAAGTTCTTTTTTTGGGGGGTAACATGCCCCAATGCCAAATGCAAGTCCTGTACCCCCTGGTGAACCTGAAAATAGGCAAATGGATTTTCATCCACCCCAAGATGGAGCTTTTCATTGGTTGTGCAACCCATGGCCATTTGTCCAAAGAAGATTGGAGATTGCAGCGATGTCCTGGCCAGCAGAGTTCTGCAGGGACACTGCCGGGCCAGCGGCCACCGAGGCCAGGGCCAGGGCCAGCAGGTGCAAAGATCTGTACATTGCTCCGAGCCAGCGGGACACTGCGGAACAGGGACCCAAAAAAAGAACATCAACTAGGTCCTCCAGATTTGAGAGGTTAGAATAAGCTGGTACCGACGTCTTTTGTTCTGTAGTCTATTTTAGTAGGGGAACCCTCCCCCAAAAAAGGGGTGAGAAAACTGGGGGACCTAGTCAATGGCCTGAAGCCATGTCAAAATAGGGACCCCGAACATTATTTTTGGGCGGGAAAGGGTGGCGTGGCAAAACACTAGCGCACGCAGTCACTCGCACATGAATCACACAGGTGCAAGATCGACTGATCCAAGCCACTGATCATCGCCTTCGGAAGGGTGTGACAGTGATAGCCCAGATCCACTCGTCCCAGCTGGATTTAACAATCATGAGAGCCCCCCAAATAATAATTGCATTCCCCATCATGTGGACCCCCGTCAGAAAGAATGCTTGAGGGGTGATCAGCAGCGACTATGGCACTGCCCGCCTCTAATGCCGTTGCTTCTTGCAGGGCCCAAAAGGCGTCCGTCCTGCGAAAGGCTAGAGCGGATTCTGAGCCAGCCCCATACGTCCCTTTTAAACATCACCCCACCAAAAGCTACCTTCTGAATTGCTGATGTTTCTAACCGCCACAATGGAAATTCTGGAAGCCCTGTTTGTGGCCATAGTGAAAACAACATCACTGAACAGGCTGCCGGTAGTCAAGTCACTTCAATGAGCGGAACCCAAGCGCCCAACACCGACATAGTTGGCGAGGTTATATTCTGGATCAGGTTTGGACCATGCCAGGCTGCTAGAACCAGCTAAAGGCTTGCCAACCCGATTTGACGCCGCTATTTGGGCGGGACAGGCACTTGCTGTTGCTTCAGAGCAATCCCTTCGTGGACGGCTCTGCAACCGCGTGCTTCAAGCCTGGCTTTCGACATACGCAGGTTCATTCCACAGGAACACAGTACATCCTCGCTTGCCTGACACTGCGGGCAGATTGGTACATGAATATAATGTCATGCCTTGCCACACGCCTTGAACTTGGCGCTCTATATCTGACACCGTCCATCTTTCAAGAATAGATCCAGGCAATCACGAGACCAGCTCCCTGGGCTCGGGGGTCGGCGGAGCAACCTCTCGCCGCCAAGCGTGATCTGCCACCTTCCAGAGATTTTCTACATCATCATGCCAGCGATGAGGTTTCAAATGCAAAAGGATCTAGGAGGATGCACAAGCCAAGCGCTCAATGTGTCACATTGCCAAGTTTGCAGACAAGGGTTGTTCTATTAGTTCTATGACTGCAGGGCGCACATGAGAATGTTGGCCACAAGTCTTTCACTCCTGCAATCAAAGCAAGTTGAAATTAATCGGTGTCAAACAGGGTAGGCCTGCGTACTGCAATTGCCCTTTCGGGGGGCTGGATGCTACTCACCTGTGCCCCCGGATTGACACGGCTTTATCCGGACATATGCCTAAATGGAGTCAATACCCAGTGGGTGTATTCCCAGGGTGTAATACAAAAACCCTTAGAATCAAGCATTCTGCACGCAATACAATGACTACAAGCAAAACGGAGCCTGCGCCGCTGCATCGCACTCAGAGCTTACCCCGCCATAGGAAGCCCTGGTCGCAAAGTCGGTCCTGGTGAGTGCGTCATCGTCCAGCAAGAGGAGCCTCAAAGCTCCTGGCCCCCTGCACAGCTGAGTGGCACACAGCAAAACCTGGAGGTCCGGTGCCGCAGTGCATCCCAGTGACTAGGTGACTAGTTTGAGGTGAAAAGCCCCACTTAGTAGGCTCGAACCATGGGTGCAACTGGGGTAAGTGGGGAGAGCCCTCTTATATCTTAATCCTCTTGCATGTTAACCCTATTGAAACCAGGTTATAAGCTATTTTCTAAGTGGGTTGAACATCTAAGTACAGTAGGTAGTCGTTCCCCGTTTTCCCTTTGAAGATTTTAAAAGGTGGGGGAAATTCTTGGTTACCTTGTACACAGGGAAATGACAAGTAGCTGTGTTGTGGCGATTTTGGTTGTCAGCATCGTGTTCCGCACCCCTCAAGCAGGGACCAAGCCCTCGGGCTTACCTCCTTTGGCCCTAAAGGGAAGCAGGGGTTGTTTGTTCAACCACATCTTGCGTACCCCTGCTGGGCAGGGTTCTGGGATCAAGGGGTTTATTCCCACTTCGGCGACACAAGGGAATCTCCCCATTTATATGGGGGTTAGTCTTTGGGAAGCCTTTTTGTTGTATCTCAGAAGTGGTCATTTCCCACAACCCTGCTGCTGGGCCATCTAAGGCTCTCTCTTCCTGCAGAAAAACATCGCCCCTCTCAAATCCCGGACCCATTCCTTCCCTGTTCGCCATCTTCACGCGGGCGGCCTCTCCACGATGGTGCCAGGTATCCGCACATTGCCAAGACAACCTCGGGCCGGATGGAGCTTCATGTGGCAAAAACGTGTCATGCGAATGGCTGGACTTTCTGGAGTCATCTGGAAGGTGGACCTCAGGTCCCCAAATTCTTCTTCGAATCTGATGGGAAACCACTGGGTGCCTGGACCAGTTGGCTTGTAAGACAACACTACTCTAAAAGATGCCAAACACACAACTCCAGGGTCCGACAGTCGTAGAAGCCACTCCGTGCTCCAACACCTACAAGCCGGAAATGATCCCAATTACAGCTGGGTGAGAGCGGAAAGCACAATTCAAGTTGCACTTGATTTTTATAGCACCAACACCAAATGGTTCTTTCGAAATCATTCATTTCTTCCCTTTTCTAAAACAGCAAACACACATCCAGCACCATTTGAAGGAACCCATGGATCTCATGTTCAGCAAGCAAGAAAAAGCCATGGGATTTCAAGGATTCAAAGGCACACCACCCCCTAGCACAGTTTTTTGGCAACATAGATGAGTTTTCCTGATAAATGGCCGGCGCAAATCCATGAAAACCGGCGCTTTCCCCTTGGGATTTCAAGGATTCCACGCAAACCACTGGCATAGGTGTCCTTTTGGCACAATAGATCGGTTTTCCTAAATGGCCAACACTAATCCACGAAAACCAGGAAGGTTTCTTGGGATCTCAATCATTCACCTACCTTTTGGCGCCCAGTCCCGAGGCCCCGGGCGGCCCCAGGTGCCGGCCTCCGGCGCTGTGGCGGCCCGGGCCCCGCAGCCCCGCAAGCGCCAGCAGCGGGGGGGCCACAGCGTCAGCGGCGCCGTGGAGCCTGGGACATGGCGCCCAAGGGACTCGGGCGGCCCTCCGGGGACGCGAAAAATACCCAAGCTCCGGCCCTTTTTTGGTGGGCTGGTCTTATAAAACCCAACGATTTTTTGGGTGGGTGTTAAGGGAAAGCCACACTGAGAACCACCATTTTGGGGGGCCCGTTGAAATAAAGAAAAAGGTTGGGGTAAGTTTCAGGGCCAGCTTGGGCATTGTCTGTGTTTGGCCCAAGGGAAGCGTTGCGGTGTGTCTTGGCCAAACACCTCAGCTTGTTCCACCAAAGGTCGGCCAGAATCAAACACGATTGCTTGTTACGCGTGATTCTCGCAGTCATGAAACAATCCTGAAGTTGCAGCCTCCCAAAAAACGAAGAGGGCCTCTTGTCGCCCTTAGGACCCTCTTTTCGCCCCGCCCCACCCGCTTGTCAGCGCCGTCTCGGCTCGGCCTTTGGTCAGCACGTGCACCGCCACGCCGTGGCTCTCGGCTCCGGCGCCGAGGCTCAGCACCGCCTCCCAGCTGCCGTCGGGCTCCCGGCTCTGGGCCCCCGCCTGACGCGCGCGCGGAGAAGCGGCGCGCAGATCCAAAGGGCTGGAGTTGTCCCAATGAGAGGAAAGCCGTCCCAGATTTGGGCTTCTGAAATTAAGGGAACCCCCAAACGGTTCATTGCCCAGGGTCATTCTCTATTGAGCATTAGCAAGCAAACGCTGATGCCAAAGAATGGGTTTGGTATCTCACCCCCTTCGAAAGGAACGTTTCGGACACCGAGACAATGTTACCCCGTGGTTTACCGTGTTTTTGTGACGTTCATGGGGACCCCAGAGTCATCAGGGGGGTGCCCCTGGGTTCAGTGGGGAATCATCATGATTCATCACTGTCGGAGGGAAACACCCCCCCTTATTCATAGGACAGATGGATTGATACAGGGCCAAGCCACGGTTTCAACAAGTCTTGACAAAGACTGGTGCTCAAACAAGACTAAACCGCTGCTGTTTAAACACTTTCTTGGTTTCGTCCCTTTGGTTTCCCGGCGTATACCGCGTTGGTTTCTGTTCAGACGATGGCTCTATTCTAACATGGTTCTGGTTTCTATACTGTTGGTTCTATTATGGGTTGTTAACTTAAAGGGGTATATAGGCTTGTGTTGTTGTTGTTTTTTTTTGGGGGGGGTAGCCCACTTTGGCTGCTTTTCTTGGAACACCATGACCGGGGACCTATACCCCACCAAGCAACCCAAACCGCTCCGCCCCTTCGCCGCCTGCCAAATGGAGCCCACTGCGCAGCCGGCGGCGAAGCCCAGGCCCCGCAGCAGCTCCGCCTGGGCGCCTCTGGCCACCTGCCACGCGCGCACGCGCCCAGAAGCGTGCGGAAAGCGCTGCCCGGATTTTTCACCGGAGATCGCGCCCGGCCAAACGCGGGATTTTCATGGAGACATGACACTTGGTGAAATGGAAACCATGGCTTTGAAAATGCAAATGGACATGGAACATGGTTTCCTAAGCTGATGTTAATGGTCACCGGTCGAGATCCAAGCGGCTCCCCTTTTGGGCGATCCAGTCACACCAAAGATCGGACCCCTTCAAAAAGTAGTTTTTTGTTGTTGATTTGCATTTACCACACACAAAGTGTGATTAAGGGAACCCCTGTTTTGGAGAAACAGCCAGTTGCCCCGGTCAGTGTTCATTGCGTTGAATGACACGAGACTTTCGGGAGTAGTTTCATGCTCTCATGGTATTTTGGTGAGTGTGCCCCCCCTGTCACCGTCAAATTACGGAAAAGATTGACATGTTGTGTTGAACCCTCCTCAAGTTAGTTTAACGGCCACGCATGGACCAACAAAACGTGACCAATGCCAACACTTGGGTGACCAATTCTAAACGGGTTCCACAACCGCGGCTCTGGTGGGTTTAACCATCTGGTTGCTAACCATGCATCCTGCTGCAAGTTGGGTTCGATCAACGGGTTCCAAAATCGGATGCAAACAAAAACACATTCGCCTGTGCAAGCCTTCTACAACTGTTTTAGACGATATCCCGTGAAAACCGGGTCCACACCCTGAGTACAGTCGACCCGTGCGGGCGCTTGGGCAACAAAAGGAGCATGACAGAGTGAAAAAAGGCAAAATCCTGGGATCAAACAGAAGCCATCCTGGCATTGGAAAGGAAGGCATGCTGTTCACTCTCTCATGTTCTCTAGAAACCATCCTGACTTCAATTACGCCAAATATCCAAGAGGCCCAGAACCAGGCATCCGGGTGGTTTCCTATTTTCCCACTGGAACCAGGGCTTCAAACCCTGCCACCAATCCAAACCAATCCAAACCAATCCAAACCAATCCAAACCAATCCAAACCAATCCAAACCAATCCAAACCAATCCAAAACCAACCAATCCAAACCACCAATTGAAACCACCAATTGAGGGTAACCTGATTTAGCGTCCCCTCTTTGTCTGCATGTGTTTGCTTCCTTTTTTTCCTGGCGCGCCTCGGCCCAAGCACTCGAAGCACTGTGTGGACGTGTCTGCAAAGGCCAGGCCAGGGAGTTCCACTCGGCCTTGAAAGATGTGTCCTTGGAGCCGCAGCCACATGTCCTCCCTCAATTTCTGGGCTCCCTATATTTCCCCTCAACACAGCACCCTGGATCGAAGGGAAACTCACCGCCAAAATGGGCAAAGGTGAGATGCTATTAAAACCACCAATATATCGAGACCCGATATTTCCCGCAACATCGCCCCTATGAAGGGACACTCACCAAAAAGGGGGCAAACAAAAGTCGTGATGGCTTTTACACCGCCCAAAAAGGAAACGGGACCCCTGTTAATGGGAATTGTTGGATCGGTCTTTTGACGTGGGTTCCCATGTACCCTCAAACCAAGCCAAATCACCTAAGGACACCCTGAACAGCCAACAGCTAGCTTGCTTACAAATGGGCGTCTTTTTATGGGAACCCCCTAAATTGATTTCGGTTTTTCTGCTAGGTTCCCATGAAAACCACACAACAAAGGTACCGGGCCGCAAAAATGCAGACCCAAACCTGCCGAAACCTGGTCTCAGGCGCTCCGTTCTTCCGAAAGACGAGGTCCTTCTCTGCATCTTGACCGCGCAACACCTGCCAGGCACAGGTGCGTGACTTGATGTCTTTTTGAGTTGGCACCCTGAATTGGACTTGGTTTACAGGCCAGCCGAAGGAACAAAACACAACTTTCGGGGGTCTTTTGTTTTGACACAGACCCATATCCAGCTCTTATTTGTTCTCTGTCTCTCTCTCACACACACAGGCGCTCACTCTCCACCAGCAGAACCACAGATCCTGGGGATGCATGACATTAGCAATCCTCCCTTCGAGGAACCTCCGATTGAGAGACATTCCAAAGCTGTGACACATTCCCAACCCAGGCAAAACAAACAAGAGTGACATGGAAACTGAGTTCGTTGATCCATTGCTACAAGCTAAACCTGTGGGATATTATATCATAAATCCCTCTCAACTCTAAGCTAAACGTCGAAGGAAAGGAAGATGCTGCTCTCGGCGAGGTCTCGACCCCAGCTCCAACACCTTCGGTTATTGAGCGTGCCCATGTTGGAAGTGAATTCGGGAAAACAGCGAGCCACTTGTTTGGAGGGAACCCTAGATTGAGACAAACCAACATGTATTGGCCGGGATCAGCCAAGCTACACCCACGGCTAAATCTTGCAAGTAAGGGAACCCGCAAAACCTCCAATTTAGATTCATGTAGGAGTCACTGGAGATCCCCCTCAAAAGTTTTAGCTCCATTGAAACTGCCACGTTTGGAGGTCCAAAAGGGGAAATGGCCCGGGTTTAGGTAGTTTCTGGTGGGTTTGGGGTGGGTTTAGGCTTAGGGTTGGTTTAGGGTTTAGGGTTGCTTTAGGGCTGTGATTCAAGATTGGGGAGGGTTTGATATCAAAATAGCTGATTCACAGCGTCTTATGGTCCCATTTAGTCCCCTTATTCTGGTTGTTCGTACCGCCCATCGGCCCTCGCACCTCGGCCAGGCGGTCTGCCTCCGCGACGTGCAGATCCGCCATCGCCTTCTTGAAGACGTCCACGTGGACGCAGCCTCCGAGCGGCTCCGACTTCGTAGCCAAATGAGAAGCTCAAGTGTCTACCACTAAGCTGGTACCAAAGAATCTGTCCAAGAACCCAAGAAGGGCTGGCGCCACAGTAACTCTGTTTTTTGAGGCTACCCCTGGGTGCTGCTCTCAGGAACATGCGGACCCCCCGCCTGAGACCCTCACATCCTCTTGACCCCCCCCCCCCCCCACCCCCCCGCCTTTGAGCCCCAGCGCCGGCTTCCAGCCCGCCCGCGGGGGCTCCACGGAGCCGCTGGGGCCGTTGATGATCTCCACCTTGCGGCTCGGCGCGCGGAACATGAAGCCCTCGAAGTCGTCCCGGTCGTTCATGTGCCACTCCGCCTCCTGAAGCAATCCGGATGTGAATCCCTCCAGCAGCCTGAGCTGGATCACGAATATGGGAACCCCTCGAAACTCTGGCCAGTTGCCTTTAGCCTTCTGGCAAGGACTTTGGAACTAACATGATCCCTCCTTTAAGAGGAAGGGGGCCTTCATTTGTTAGTTCGTGGATTTGTGGGACATGTGACGAATCTCCCTAAAAATTGCAAAAGCACATTGAACACTCCGGGTCAAATGATGGCATCTATTACCAGCATGGAGTACGGCATTGAATGGTTGAAGGACGTCAATTCCCGAAATGATGCCCAAGGCTAATTTCTTGAGCAATCCGGTTCCATGACCAGAGCCACAAACTCCTCGAACTGTGATAGGAGTGAGAGTGATTCACAAGCGGATTTTGCAGACACACTCCATTCCTCTCCTCCAGGCAGTAGTAGATCACGGAGCCCGACTTGTCCCGGTAGAAGGACCGGCGGTTGTGCCGGCCTTTCCACATGTAGGTGCCATTGCATCGCCCAGCACCTGTGACCTAAGGCAAGCAAAATGAGCAGCGCCCATTCCACCTGGTGATTGTTGGTTCTGATAACATGGTTATTCAGATTTATGTTGCCTTGATCCGGCCCCATGTGTTTTCTTCCATGATCAAAGTCACCCCCTCAAGTTGTAGGTTGGGGAATCAACCAATTTTCAGACTATGACCCCAGAAAAGGTCAACATCATGACAGCATAAAATGGCCCCCCCATGTTGAATTTTGAAGGGCAACCAACAGAAACTGTGGCCATTCCGGGGAATGGACCATGGGTCATGTTTGCAACTACCCATTATTGAAACCATACGCTGGAGCCAACCCATCGATCCCTATTTTGAGAACCCCCTAAAATGCTTGGCTTCCTTCTGGTTTCCCTTTCAACCCACTCCATTTCCGGGTATCAACTCAAAAAAAGAGACACCCACAAAAAGCGATACAACAAGGTTGCCTGGGTTCAAAATGGGTGGAAGATGTTTGACCCCTAAATTGCGGAAACCAGCCGGAAAACCGTTGTCATTTTTGGAGGTGCGAAACCTACAAAAGGACGAGCCGCTAAAAACAAGGAGGCCACACCCAAATGGACAGGTGTGGCCATGGCTCAAACGCCCGTACCCCCAGTGAACATCCCAATCCAACCACTATAAATTCTAAAATGGGTGGAGAATTCACCTAGCCCATGGGATGTCGGCTTTGAGCCATGGCCATGTTCCCCGCCCTTCCGGGAAGGGCGGCTGCGGCATCCGCGCCTGCACGGTCCAGCAGCGCGCCTTCTGGCGATAGCGCTGGGCCGCCACCAGGCGCAGCACGTGGCGCTTGAGGCACACCTCCCCGTGGATCTGCGCCTCCTGCGCGGCTTTTCGGGGGGTCGGCGCGGGAAAATCGTTGCAGCCAAGCACCCGGAAAAGGAAAAGGAGAAGAAGCAAAAGAAATGGGGAGGTTTGGAGGGGCGGTTGGTGGGAGGGGGGTGTTGTTGCAGCCAGGAAGCTGAAGAAAAAGAAAATACGGGGAGGGGGGGGGGTTGAATTGGTTTGGAAGGTGTGGGTTGGTGCCTGTGGGTGCATTGAACACCTATTGGCAAATCGACAAGGTTTTCGCACAATGTCCAGCTGGGTTTTGGTCATCCGGTAACTCTTAAGTAGTAGATTGGGGATTGAGGGTAATGGAAACCAGGGCTGGGGGATTCTTCACCCCAAAAACGGTAAGGTGTCCGACAAAAGGAGGGGTTGGCCTATTCTAATCCAAGAAAGGGGGGGCGGGTGGGTTGTTTTCCTCTAAAAAGGGTGGCAGGGTAGGAGGGAACTCCAACACATAACCCGTGAGGCTCCCCCGGCCAAAAAAAACAACCAAGGGATTGGGGCACCACACTAGGCCCTAGGTACCCTTAAAAGTGCTGGCTGCACTCAGCCCAGAACTCAACATTGCCCCCATGCAGCAAATGGAACCCCCAAAAAGAAAGCTCGAGAACCCCTGCAAATCGTCACTTGAGCCCCCGCAAAAGGCTTCTTCGGAAGCTAGCTTTCATCATGCAGTGCTTTTTGCTGCGTGGCTTCTGCCGTCGCTCTGGATGCCTGGATTGATCTGATTCGTGTAGAACTCTTTGTGCGGCCCTTTGGGGATCCCAACTCTTGAGAATCATAGCCATGCCTCCTTTCACTTCACACCCCGTACGTGCCCAAGGGTTCCGGCTCAAACTTCGCCCCAGGCTCCGCAAGCTTCCCTGGAAGTGAAACAAACGGCCACAAAAGGGAGCACCCTTCAAAATGACCCAAAAGGAAACGGAAACCACTGCCCCCCGTCCCCCTGTGCCAGGAAAACCAACCAAGCAACCCCCCCCCTGCTCCTTGTAAATGTTCAGCACACTCGAGTTGCCCACCCCCGGGGAGTCGATGCGAACTCGACCAAGAGCACCTGGCCATGTCTTGAAGGTCACCAGCGCTGGCCTAGGCGAAATCAGTGATGCGAAAGGTGCGGGAGAAATCCACGGCACGCAGAGTTGGACCAACCTGAGGGTCCGAGGAGGACCAACTGAAGTTATCTGCAAAAGCTCATCACATGTAAGTAGCGGTCCAAATCGGGAGGGTCTAGATCGGGATGGTTTTTAAGACAACCGCACACATACTGTTTGTGTGTGTGTGTGTGTAAGTTTGTTTGCAGATTTACTTAAATCATAGTATTTCCTGCAAGTGTATGGTTTGAACACAGTGTAGCTTCTTGATCTATGCCGGCACTGCCTCCAAGCAGGCAATCACACACACACACACACTGCACTTGCCGAATTTCTGACAACGCAGACAGTGCGCTTGCAAAACCGCAAGAGCCCAAATCGCCCTTCACAGCGCTGCTGAAAAATTGAACCACATCTTGAGCCAAAATGGCTACGGATCAGGAAAGCCACCATTTTGGGGGTCCCCTAAACAAGACACACCCAAATGGGTCTCACCAATGACAACCGATTCGCCAGCGATTCGGATTTTGCCGTTGTTGCTCAAGCGGGAAAGGGGGTCGGCCCAAAGTTTTTTTTGTTTTCCTGCGACCTTGCGGTGCTCGTCGAATGGTTTTGTTTCCGTGGGCAAATCTTTCAAGCGGGCGGCGGCGGCGGATGTCGGAAGTCGGGGCCGAAGTGGAAGGACGCGCAGCCTTTCACCGACAAAGCGGGGAAGAGCCCGTCGCCGGTGACGGGCATGTCTACGCCAGTGACCTGGTCAAAACAGGACCATTTGTGGATGTTTTGCTTTTTGGGGGGGGGTACACGAGGGTAGCCGTTTTGTGCTTAGTGTCATTTGTGCGCGTAGTTAACATGAAAACTTGAAGGATTGAAAGCACCATATTAGGAGGCCCTATCTTAAGACACACCCCACTTCCGTGTTCCACGGACCTTGCAAGACCCTGTGTTAGGTGTTGCGAAAACAAGCCGATTCCTTGATGTGCCTCTTGGTTTTACACGCCCGGCCTGGGTGTAGAATTTCAAGTGTTTCAATGGCGTCTGTTTTCCTGAAGGAAGCAAATGCCAATCTTTTACAGCGTTGGTCTCATTTTAGAGGCTAGCGACTAACAATAAACCTCCTAAAACAGAGCTCCTCCAAAAATGTGCCCAACAGTTCGAAAGGGGATCCTGCAGTCCAGATGAGTTCGTGATTGTGACAATCATTTTGGCCAAGCTATATCCTTCTAGCAACAAAAGATAAGTTTGGCAGACAAACCCGGGTGTGCAAATCGGTTTGCAGGAGACCAAGGCAAGTGTTTGGCTGGGAAGAAGATGAGAGCGCCCGCTAGTCAGCGCCCGTTCGACTGTTGCTCCGAAGACGGTTATGAAGGCCTATGTAAGCACCCATGAAGCCAGGTGAGTCAGAATCAAAGCCTGGTCTTAAAGTGGTCTACCCAAGACAAATTGAAAGGGCCGCGTTCGCTTACCCGGGTTTTGATTGCCAGGAACCAAACCTAAAATGGCACTTTGGCCAATGGTTTTCGGAGCTCATCAGGACCCTTTTTGGGGGGTCCTTCCAGATCATGGCACACCGGTCGAATCTTGGCAAAAGGACAGCCAAGCGGCAACCAAAGGAACCCTTGACACAAAAAAACAAAAACGTACACCCTAGGAAAACCATTAAATTAACAACAGAAATGTCTTGTTGTCCAGGAAAACCCCGACCCGGTTCCAAGTTTCTACCCTCAAGATTTGGGCCATCTTTGGCTTCGGCGCCGTTTCTCCCCTGGCTTTTGGTTCGGACGTGGCCCGCCTGCGGGGCGCCTGTCCAGTTCCCGTCGGAGCCGAAGCAGATCAGGGAGCGGTCAAAATCCACGGCCACACCCACTACGACCGTCTGGGCCAAGACTTGCTGCTCCCTCTCCTATGGCAAAATCAAAAGCCACCAGTGTGCCTCCCGCCTCCCCAACAACTAGACCACGGTTGGCCCGAAAATCCCTCCACGAAGCATTCGTGAAGCAAGCGCGAGACAGCACCAGGCAAGGTGCTCTGCGCAAACTGGTCGGTGCAAGTTGGTCTGCGCAAGTTGCTCTGTGCAAGTTGCTCTGTGCAAGTTGCTCTGCGTAAGTTGCTCTGCGCAAGTTGCTCTAGGCAAACTGGTCGGTGCAAGTTGGTCTGCGCAAGTTGCTCTGTGCAACTTGCTCTGCGCAAGTTGCTCTGCGCAAGTTGCTTTAAAATGCAAGTTGCATCTTGCGACGCCCGCCCGCGGACCAGGGAGGAATCGAACCCGCGACCCGCCGGTCCCGGGAGCAGGCGCGCGAACCACGAGACAACTCCCGAGGACCAGTTCGAACAACAAAAATCGCAAAAAAAACATCGAGTTTTTGCACCTCGACAACGCCGATCCCCGCAGAGGGTCGCGCGGGAACTTTAGAAATCGTTAAAAACCTCGGGTTGTTGCACCTCGACCACGCCGATCCCTAGAGGGTCGCGTGGGAACTTTAGAAATCGCAAAAAAAACCATGGGTTTTTGCACCTCCACCACGCCGATCCCCGCAGAGGGTCGCGCGGGAACTTTAGAAATCGTAAAACACCTCGAGTTTTTGCACCTCGACCACGCCGATCCCCGCAGAGGGTCGCGCGGGAACTTTAGAAATCGTAAAAAACCATGGGTTTTTGCACCTCGACCACGCCGATCCCTGCAGAGGGTCGCGCGAGCCCAAACAAAATCGAAAACAACCTCGAGTTTTTGCACCTCGACCACGCCGATCCCCGCAGAGGGTCGATTTTCGTGTAGTGTTGTCGGCACTACCCCGCCGCCCTAAGAAGAGATTTTAACTCCTCGCAAGTCAATTGCACTTGACTCCTTGCACTTGCAACTTGCGCTTGACTCCATGCACTTGCAACTTGCACTTGACTCCTTGCACTTGCAACTTGCACTTGACTCCATGCACTTGCCTTGCAGCTCGCAATGACTCTCATGACTCCTTGCAATGACTCCTTGCAATGACTCCTTGCAATGACTCCTTGCAATGACTCCTTGCAATGACTTTCATAATGATGATTCCTTGCAATGACACCTTGTAATGACTCGCATGAGAACAACTTAAGTGAACCCAGCGGAAGAACCCTTCGCCATGCTTTCTGGAAAAATCAAATCTTCAGATACTTGTTTTATATTAAAATAAGTCCATTTAAATATAGGTGAATTCGTGACAAATGAACCATCCAACTTGAGGGTGTCTCCCCCAAACGGAGACAGCTATGCAACGGTCTCCTCCCAGGCGTCCGAAGCCTCCCGAGGCCAGGACCTCAATGTGCGGGTTCCCTGACCAAACAAAACGCCGGCGAAACGAAACCAAGAAAACCCAACCCTATTCCAACCAACGAAACTGCCGAAAACAAAGATTGAACCTGCGGCTGGCGCATTCTTGAGGCCCCAATTCCAACGACAGAAAACACAGATGAAAAAAAGAACAACAAACACGGAACAAAGCTCGCCGTGTGTTTTGTCGAGGCGCCCGTTCCAGGAGCTCAAGGGCCCGCCCTTGAGGCAGGCCTCGTGCAGGCCGTCCACGCCGCAGGAGTACTCGTCGTCCCCCACGCCGCTCAAAGAGCGGAGCCCGGGGTAGCAGGGGAACTGGTCCCCCACGAGGCCCACCTTGAGGCTCGGGCGAGCTCGGGTTGGTGGTTGTAGGGGGGCGTTCTTATGTCTGGGCTGCCCGTTTTCAGATCCTCTAAAAAGCTAGGGAACCGGATGGCGAGCCACCAAGATGTTAACCTCAAGAACCAAACAGCGACTGTGCGCGAGGGGTTCTGGAGCTTGTTGGGGATACCACCTGCTCATTTTGGGCTTCCCCTTTCTGTTTGGGCTTCTCCCTGAGTGTTGTCCTCCAAACCACCGATTCCTCCAAACGTCTTTCTGTTGATACCTTTTTTTTGAGTGTTTCAGGGAGAACCAAAAGGACACCTTGAAACCGAATCCCATTTTTGGGGGCATCCAATGTTTTGAGCCACACCCATGCATATCGCTTTGGCTTCCTTCCGTGATTCAGGCAACACTTCGGTGGTTTGGATTGATCTGGGCAACACAAAGACACAAGCTTTCAGCAGCTCGGAAAAAAGAAGGAACCGCGGCAAGACACAACATGTTTGAGAGGAACCTCAAAAACCAACTCTTGAAGGCAGCTCTCTTGTGACTCCTAAGGTTAGAATGGAACCCTATTCCCCGGCCCACCTCGGTAAGGAATGTGGTGGAAGCTGAGGGATCGTGATTTTTTTACGGGTGCGGGAGGTATACCCTCTCAATATGGAACATGAAACGGACCTTTCGGAAGGCACGTTTTGGGTGCGTCGCTTGGGGACCTCCCGCGAAACGGTGGTGTTCCTGTTCGTTTCCCTTTAAAAAAAAAGAAGTGGCACCCTCAGAGAAAGACACACCCTTTTCAGGGCCCCAGGTTTGGCACACACACACACCGACTTTCGGGTCCACACCGTGGCCAGCACATATTACCTGCAAACGATCTCGCCTCTTGTTAGGATTTGGACCTTCCAGCCCCCCCGTTTTGGGGTTGGTTTCTGGCTTCCCGCAAAACGACAAAACGGGTATATACCCTCAAAACAACACCCCAACATGTTGCAGTGCGCCAAAAACCATGAAACAGGACATTTGCCGAGCTCGTTGCGGGGTCCCATCAAGTCCTCAGTCCTCAGCCCTAAATCCTGCAAATGGATTGGCCTGCTTTGAAAGCAAACCAAGTGATTTGTCGCTCAATACATATGAACATATGCATATATATATATATATGTATACATGTAGGGTATAATATATATATATATATATGTATGTATGTATGTATGTATGTATGTATGTATGTATGTATGTATGTATGTATGCGTATACATAAATTTATATATATATATATATATAAATATGTATATATGGTGGTTGATCTAAATTCCTTTGTCTCGAAACGGCCATTCTTCGCGAATAAAAAAGTTACTTTCGCGAATCTTTCGCGGATTCATCGCCGTGCTCTTTTCATTTGTCGAGTCAGAGAATCGCAGCTTTTAAGTGCCAGCGTTGTAAGCGAAATGACGAGTTCCCAACTCCTGCTGTGAAGTCGCAACTGTTCATCACAGGGGTAGTACATGACATGCGCCGGCTGGAAAGTCGCAGCTTTTCGTTCGCCGTGCAGCTCCAGCTTGAAGTCGCAGCTTTCCAGTACCAAGCTAGTATACTGACTAGATCGGCGCTCAGACTATACCTCCCCTTGCAATCGAAGCCTGCGCTTTCGCGCGGGCTTTCGCGGATCTTTCGCGGAACTTTCGCGAAAAAATCACCCACGTTTCAGAGCGGAAAGCCGCCGACTAACACCCACAGACACACATACACAGGCTTGGAGCACTAACCAGCCAAGCAGGGTATCAAACTGTAGCCTCACCAGGCTGTATCAGCGCAACATCAACAAAGTGTTTTAATCAGAATAGAAGGAAGGCTCAGCAAAAAAGATGAACGGTTCCACATATCATTGATTTACCAGATATAGTTACGCAAAACTTTCGCGAGAAAAAAAGTTACTTTCGCAACTCCATCGCGAATCTTTCGCGGAGCTACCTCAACCAACACCGATGGTCACCGAATACTAAACTCCTTACAAGGACCTTTAGAACGACTCCCATATATATATATATTATTGATATATACATATACATATGTGCTAACGTATACATCTATATATATATATATTTATATATATATATATATATTACATAATAGGTGTGCAATCCTTGCTATCCGCGACTGGACCCCCTTTTCGGTCGCATCCATGTCCCGCCTGTGGCAGGCAGCAGCCCTTCATTAACTCCACCTCAAAGAAGAAGCAGCCTGGCGCCGACGCCAAAACTCTAAGATTTGATTCCCCCTTCACCCATCAGTCTCTTTAAAAACCACCTATTTTCCAGGTGTTTGGCCCATTTGAAGAGAAGGATCCCTGAAGAGAATGGGGAGGGTACCACTAGAAAAAAGGTCCCTCCGTTCTGCACGTGTCGTGGCTCAACATGGGGGTGGACCCCCAGATGGTGGGCTTTCCTGGTGGTGTCCCTCTCCACCTGAACAGGTGTCCCTTTGCCACTGTGTTGGGTGTAGCCATACAATTGGTTGGGTAGATTGGGGCCTGAAAGAAGCAGGCCAAAAAGGTAGGAAGGTGAAGGCACCTCAAAATCGGCATAAGACAGAACGGCGCTGTTGCAATGTGAGGCTGTGCCAAGTGCCACATGTCGTACCTCCACGAAGCCGATCGGCACCGAACGCAGCAGCCCTGAAGTTCACAGACTCATCCGAGAGAGCCGCACACATTGAGGCGGAACACATCTTGAGTTGAGCCTCTGCAAATTCACATGGACCCCCAAGGGTGACGTCCCAAAAGGTTATCGTGGTTTGGTCGAGTGTCATGTTGACTTTGAGGAGAGGTGTTTTTCTCTCCGACGAATCGATGGCACTGTATGATTAGAACCAAGCTGAAACCAGTGGAATGTTCCACAAAACTGACCCAAAGGATCCCAAACAGAACTTTCCTTACAGTAAGCCGTGTGACACGGTCAGCTATATACACTCGGACTAGGTCCTCCAGTAGAGAGGTTAGAATAAGGGTACCCTTTTTTCTGTAGTCTATTTTAGTAGGGGGACCTACCCTCCCCTAAAAAAGTTGGTAAAAGGGCACTACTGGGCGACATAGTAAATATATTCCCTTAGCAACCCGGCTTTTGCGCTGGTTTTGCCCACGATCCGATCCTGTGTTGCGCTTGAGCTGCGGAAAGCCCAAGGTGATCCACTCCACTGTCGGATTCTCCGTGCTGCCTGCAGGACTGAGGTCAGTGGCGTGTCGTTTTCATAGCTTTCAGTCGCCCAAAAAAAAGCCGACAAAGGGCAGCGAGCCTCCCAAAAACCCCAAGCAAGGGACGACAAGAAGGAAAACCATCGATTTGCGGCCCAAAACCTAAAACATGACACCATGGTGCATCAGGTACTGTATTCCCTACGGTAGCTTTCTTTGAGTCTTGGGGCATCTGGGGTGGCCCACTTTTTTTTTGAAACCTCACCTCTGGGAATCTAGGGTCCGACCTTTAAAGGCCCCGAGTCGCGTCGCGAGTCGCGCGTCGCGCGTCGCACGCTCGCGCGCTCGCTGGCCGCTTGCCTCGCAGCAGCTTGGGCAGCTCCTCGGGGGACATGGGCGGGGGGGCAGTGGCCACCTCCACCAAGCCTTGGATCTCCTGGTCGTCGTACTCCTCCAGCACCTCCGCTTCAGCTTCGGGCGAATCAGGGAGGACCTGCATGCCCCGACTTTTATGAATCCCCGAAACAGGGGGCCGGTGCAGAAGGGGCGGTGGGGGCTTGGGGGGGAGGCCATGGACACGTAAGAGGCTATCGGTGCTGCCAAGAACCCTAACAAATTTTGAATACCCTGAAAAACATCAGGCATATAGGGAAAGCTTGGGACGGCTTGGGAGTCCGCTGGTCACATTGATTCTTGTTGCCCCCCCACTCCAACTACCCGTGCCTTCTTTAAGGATAGGTTCGGCTTTTTAAGGTAAATACCTCCTTCGTTGGAATTTGGTCCCGTTAACCTGAGCCCGGGTACCCTTTTGCGCAAACCATACACAACCCGTTTTCATCCAAGGTGCATGAGCATACTTGTCCAGCACTGCCAGCCTGGAGCCTGTCGCCGCCCACGGCAGGTTACGGAAACCAGGAGGACTGCCATGAAACGAGGTCCGCTTTTGTTTTGACACATTGGGGAAGTCTTTTTCTTAGGCGCGGACACCCCAAGTTGGCAGGCTTTCCATTCAGTGTCACTTCAGAACCACCAAACAAGGGGTACCCTCCAAAAAAGACGCATCCGTACCTGCCATGTCCCCAAACGGCCCCAAGCTCAATGCCAAGTTCTCGGGCGAACCTTTCTCAACTGGCTGGAGGACATTTGCAAAGGCTACCCGGATACAGGTACCGTTCAGTGGCCATTCCCTTGTACAGGTCACTTTCAGTCTGAAAGGAACACCCAGTGAAAACCATCTCTGGAAAAAAATCCCCTGAAAGGAGATAGGGCAATATGGTGTATTCGTATGAGTATAGCAACCGCATCCCATTGGGATTCCATTCAGTTTCCAAGGAGACAAGCCCAGGTCAGCATTCCCCTTGGTGGTTTGGCTTGGTGGGGGTGGTTTCCTATCTATACCCTACATGAACCAGAACCACCAACCACCAAGTAGGGGGTGCCTGAAATTCTTGGCCCCCCAAAAAAACGGAGAACTGACTCAGAAAGGCCAGATTTTCCAACCAAAGAGCAGCTGCCTTGGTGGCACGGCAATTGTTCGCCCCCGCCTTTCGAAAGGAACGATCGAACAGTTCTGAAAGGCCTCTGCGCACCGTTTGCCCTGGGTGTCTCAATTGAAAAGGCAAGCTTCATGGGTGTGTTCTGTTGAGACTACGTACGTTTCTCTGGGTAAACCAAAACAGAACTACACCGCCATTTTGCGGGGTCCAAATTTTTGTACACACACAAACATCTAACCCACCCCCCCCAGCCCTGCCTCCCATCCCCATCCTCCCCCGCCTTCAATGCCCCCGGAGTCCTCCGGAGCGAAGGTGCAGCGCAGGCGCACGTCCTTCAGCACCAAGTAGCTGTCCCCGTACTGCAGGGCTGACTTGCAGCCCTCGAAGTCGTTGGTCACCTGAAATCCGCAACGGCACTGCGGCACCCCTTCACACACACACAACAAAAAAAAACGAAGCAAATTGAACAAAACGTGAACAAACACCCACACAACCCATATATAACACAACCTGACCTGAACCGCGCAAGGCAACCCCTCGCACACGCGAAACAAGATACAAACACATTGAGGCAGTAAGCTCTAGCATGAACCAGTGTGTCGCTGCTGACAGTGTGTCGCTGCTGACAAGCAAATATACCTAATCAGCAGTACAAAGCTGCTGCGGTGCAGAGATCTGCAACATGAAGTTCAACACAATTCGGATGCAACGGACAGCCATCCACCGAACTGGTGCAGGAGTTTGCCCATCCACGATCACATGCTGGACGTGCAAACACGTTTTGCTAAGCATATCTGGCGGGCGACGTTGAGCGCTCCGTACTTGCAGCGCTCAAATGGCTTGGCATCATCGTAGGCGTCGCCGAACAGGTCATTCTCCCAGCCGATGCGGGTGAGGTTGCCTCAAACATCCGGGCATTTTTTCAAGATCGCACGGGACAAACTGCCCTTCATGCTTTTGGTGCTGAGATTGCGTGCAAGCTGCTGGAACTTGAATGAAACTCCCTGTCAGGACAAAAGGAGCCTTCAGTGACGAGGCTTGCGCTGCCAAGCTGCCATCATCCAGGGCGCCGTTGGACGTCTTCGTCTCGAACTGGCTCCTATCGGCATTGCGTGCGAGACAAGCACACAAAGTGAGACCTTCGACTTTCAGCTGGAGGCATAGAATTTGGCCTGCCCTGCAAATGGTGCTTCCTGTTGACCCTCTGCCAAAGGTTTATGTTGTGGTTCCAATGAAAAACCCACTGCGTGCCAAACAATCAAAGTCCAACGATTCAATTAGGCATAAAGTTGAGTATAGGCATCATTCCCATCAACTATGTCGGACGAGGCTGGGCACCCACATTGCAAAAGATCCCCGTTGGTCACAGGAGCCTCAAGCTTGCTTCAAGAGAGCATGGCAGATTTTGGTGAATATCCCTGGTTTTGCGAGGAATTTAGTGAGTCCCCCATGTCCCTGCCAAATGGACCATAGCCAATCTTGCTAAATACCTTCTGTTTCCTCCTTAGGACTCCCTACCAAATGCTGTGATGAACAAAATCCGCGCCAAGCACCAGTTGGGAGGGATGAACCCTGATTTGAATGCTCGACAAACCACCAATCCCAACTCACGCCTGGCGTGGGTTGTGTCCATCCACAGTAGTGATTGCACGATGCATCCCCGAAAAACATTTCGCAAGTCAGGGAACATGCGGGTTCCCTTGTGCTTCTGTGGTAAGACCATGGCTCCCATCTGGCTTTTTGCGGCTCGTTCGGTTTGCTTGCAATCAAGCTGATCTCCGCGTGGCCCTACGTCCGGTCCGGTAGTAGTCGTCGGACTCCAGGAACCGGCCCACCGAGTCCAGGTTCACGTGGATGATCACCGGAGCCAAGTCTTGGACCCAATTTAGCACCGCCTCGGCCAGGCAGTTTTGGAACCCAAAGACATGGGATCCTGTGTCGCGTGCGCGCGGTGAATGTGTATAGTTTTGAGCGTGTGCGTGTGGATGGACAAAGTTAGCTTTGCAGCAGTTAGGATTGGTGGTCTGTCTCAGTATTAGTGGGATTCATCCCAAGCAGTGGAACATTGACTTTGTATATCTAGAGCATTCACTCTGACCCTGCCAGCAGAATGCCAGTAATTAATTTGCCCAACGTTCCACCCACCCCGTGAACAAGAATGGCTTTCACGAAGTGTTGCTCTCGGTTGGATTAACTCCAAGTATGTCGATTTCGCTTCTGGCCAAGAAATCACCTGGCCCATGTCCAGTCCCCGTTCAGTGACCCTGCTGGCAAAAGGCATTCGAACCCGTTGTGGGGATGCCTGCTTTTGGTGGAACCCGAACCCACCCAGCAAGGGAAAAATGGTGAGCGACCAGAAAAGGGACACCCTTTCTGGGCAGCTGCTTTTGAAGGGAAAAGACAAGTACAACAGGAAAAGCCCCACCTTCTGGATGACACGGAACAAACGGGTCCTAGTCAAAGAGGAACCATGCCCAAACGATCCATGCAGGGAATATACCAACATTTCACCCATGTGGCTTTGTTTATGGGCAAACACTTTCCGCAATCGTGGAGAGTTTGGGATGGTTTGCCCTGCCGTTCGGTCGCTAGAGTCCCCGCGACCCCGCCAGGACCCCGCCTGTAGCTCTTTGTCCGTGTAGCCCAGCTGGGAAAACTTCTCCAAGACCCGAGGGTAGGCGGCCTGCCAGGGTCTCTAATTCTTGATCCAAATCGAATTGCTGGGGTGTGAAGCTGTCAGTAACCTCAGTTATAACCTGGTTGCACGCCCCCGAAGCAGAGTTGACCTGGTAATTAGTGGGTTATCATCCAGGTGGCTTACCACTTACTCACTTGGCCGAACATCCAACTAAGACTCCGTAGAGCGACACTACCAGAAGGTAGCCGCTGCCATCTCGAAGGATTCAATCCAAATTTGAACAACCCAGGTAGATAGTCCTTCTAGCCGTACTTTCCTCATTCTCTTTGGGATCCTTTCTCTTCAAACCATTGGCCGGTAGGCAGCCAGCAGCACAGCCCCCTCAAAAATTTGGGCGGTGTCCAAAGATAACGACGCGTGAAAAGACGGAGGAATCAACCCTTGAAGTGCCAAGCTATCAACTGCATCGCAAATATGTGCCAGCGACTTTGGCAGCCCGTCTTCCGGCTTGGAGCAACCCCGTTGACCCAGTCCACTAAAGCAACATCCGCCAAAATGACCTTTCAAGCAGTGGCTTAGAAGGGGGTTTCCCTTTCTTTGGTAAACTACACACTTATGTGACCCGCATTTGTTGAAAGGAATGCCAAAAGACCTTTTCAGGTACTTGGCCCAGGTTGTAACTTCTAACCGGCTCCTCCGGCTCCTTCGAAGTACCCAAGTACAGTTAACCCTGTCGGGCTCTGATAACATCCCTAAATGGCGAACCAAGTAATAGCTGGGCAACGGACATCCAAGTCCTGACTTTCTAGAAGTTTCTCCAAATGGGTGGGCCCTCTTTTTGTCCAACCAACTGACCAGCCATTTTCAGCCCGTTTTTCGGGAAACCCAAAGGAAACCGTGGCCATCGTAAACAAGTTCTCATCGTTTTTAGGGGGACCCCCCTCAATAAAAAAGAACGGTTTTCCTTTGGTTTGTCCTTCAAAACCACCAACAAATAAGTACAACTTCAAAACCACCAACAAATAAGTGCAATGGTGCTTGCTTCCTTTTGAGTGTTCCTTTGAAACCACCACAAAACTTGGTTGACGTTGGAAGGGGAGCAAGATTTAAATGTTAGCAGTTCAGTGGGGATTTCCAACTAAACCACAGTAAGCCAAAATGATTCAAATGTTTCCCAACGACAACCATGAAAAAGGGTACCAACTCCCAAAACCCTCGGCCCGAAACGCTCCCGCTTTCGCCTCGTGGGAGGCTGTGGCCTGAGCCCTCACCTGCGCCACCGCCCGGCGCTGGCACCAGGTGAGGCGGCACACCTCGCCGCGGGAGGGTCGACGCGTCGAGAGTCGGGGGGAAAAACACCGGCCGGAGGCAACAAAACGAGGTCCATTGGAGAGCTTCCTAAAACATGAAACTGTCCGGGAGGACAAAGAATTTGAGACCAAAACCGGGTTGAACTCACAAGAATTAAAACAACACTCAGTTGAAGCTTCTTAGAGGCCATTCTTTCTTGTCGACTCAGATTAGGCCAACGCGCGGCATGTGTCACGTGGATGAGAACAGGAGCCGGACAACCCAATAACAATCAACTCCCTAGCCGACAAGGTGACATGGTGTCTTTTACAGTATCCTTATGAATCCTACTTCAATTTCGACCCAGCACGCGTCCAACACCACACTACCAACGACGCTCATTTAACATGAACAATTTCTTGAGTCTGCATTTACTTGCATTGATCAATTTCTGAAATCTGCTTGCTGCTCCTGTTGTTTGGCTAGCAGCCCTTCCTGCGAGAGTTCTCGCGCCTCCCGCATTTCAGAAGCTGGATACACGGACTCCCAGAAAGGCTGGTCCTCATCGTGGATGCCCACCTGAACCAAAGCTGGCACTGAAAATTGGAGAAGCTGGAGTGGATTCCCTATTGAAATTCAAGTAGATTGCCTGGACACCCTCGACCAGGTCATTGGCCGGCAGCTGGATTGCCAACTTGGTGACACGGCCCCCCTTCAAGGGTTGAAAAAGAAGCATCCCTCCCGGCGTTGACACTTGATCTATCTCTTAGTCAGTTTGTCCATCCCCTGAACAAAGCATCTCATCCCACAATCCATGGAGAAAATATGTACCAACAAAATTGACCAACTTGGATAAGTTTGCGGTTGGGAATACTTTGAAGTGTTTCTCCATTGGTGGTTTCCTTTGGGGGATTTCTCACAAACCGCGCCGACCGCCGGTGAACCCATGGCTGCGTCTCCAACGATGGCACACTTGCTGTAGCCATTCCTCAAGGACTGTCATGATAGCACCATTTCACCCCATTTTTTCCAGGCAAGATTGGCTAGCCCGAATTTGGGGGACTCACTATTTAACAGGCAATCTCTCTACTTATTATTTGGGGGGGGGGGGGGTCCCGCTGGAAGCAATGTCTCCCCACTCAAAAGGACCCCCCTTGCTCTACAAGTAAACTCAGTTGTTCAGTGACCCTGGAAAAAAAAGGACCCCTTTTTTGGGAAGTCCATTTTTAGTGAGGCAGCCACTAAAAAAAAAGAAAAAGAAATGGTGCCACTGAGAGTGAAAAATGATGCCACTGAACAACTGAGTGAATGAATTCCCCCATCCCGCAGCAAGCAACGGCCTCCCGGAGGGCCGCCGCCACCTCCGCGTCCTCCTCGCTGCTCACGATCCAGTGTGATGGCACGCAGGTCTTGCGCTGGTTCCTAGCGACCAAAACGCGCCCCTGGCCATGGAAACGGTCTGAGGGACTCCTTGTGGGAATCCGTCACTTTCCTGGTGGTTGAAACCACCACGAAACGAAGACAGCAAATAGAAGTTCAAAGAAACATGCTGCTCTCATACTTTGGACAACCTCCGCCTCTCTCAGGCGGCACAAGGTCGCCAGGTGATACCATCTTTTTGATAAACTTCCCACCAGTTGGTAGGTGGTTTATCCTGGCATTCATTGGGCTTTATCCATGTGCGAAATGGATTTGGTCCATCCACAGGGACGCTGGATTTTCACAAGTGCCCTCATACCCTGACCATGGCTAGACCAGGCCCTGACATGTCCAAAGCCAAACTTTCATGTCGCTTAGCAAGCAGATTGCAAGCAAAAATGTACGGATTTTAACCCCGGAGTCACAGCTGCATGGGTATGTGTCATAACATAGGGGGACCCCCAGCCATGCTTCGGTTTTCCGTCTGGTGTCCCTTGAAAAAGCCACCAGAAAAGGGATCCCTCAAACCAAGGAACGAGGCCCCCCATATCCGCCAGTTGCACATCCGGGCGTAAACTTCTGGGTGCCTGAGGAACTCCAGCTCCACCTCCAGCTGTGCAGGGCAGCCCATGTCCTGAGGGACACCCCCCCCCGCACCCGATGGATGGGGGACTTTTCGGTATAACCGACCTCAAAATAGGTGTCCCGCTTTGTTCAGCTGGGGTTTTGTGAAACCAAACTAGAACACGGGTGGCCCGACAGAACTTTTGTGCCTGTTTTGGCAAGCAGCAATGCAGCTGCCTGACTCCATGCAACCACCAAAATGCAGTCTGGCACCTTGCGCCTTGCTTGTACCTTGGCAACTTGGGCCGTGCACCTTGTACCTTGTACTTTGTACCTTGCGCCGGGCACCTCGAACCAGTGGTCAAAAACTACCAATTGGTTCCTGTAGCAGACAGAATAGGATGCTTACTACCAGGCGGCTGATCATCCCTGTAAAACCCCAAGCAAAGGATTCTATTGAAGATTGCACACGTGAGCATGGGTGAACGTCACCCTTTCCAACAGTTGGGATTGTTGCTTCCCATAGGTTCCATCCCAACTGAGAACTGGTGCAGGATGTTGTCCATCCACAAGGGTGACCCTAAAACACTTTGGGGTGATCCAAAAGCCCAAGCAGAGGGCTTCCGTTGTTGCACAAGATGTGGAGGGGTTACACCGAGGTTGGTGGCAATAGTTGCGCAGGTTGTACCAAGGGTCAACCAATGTCGCAACCAAGCTTTTTGTACAAAGGGGGTTGTAACGCAGACCCCCCCAAAGGCTATCCACGATTTGTCTGCTGACTTTGGGTGGCGCCTGGACAAAAAAAACTAAAACAAAAAACAGAACCATAAAACAACTTTTTATGACAGAAACTCCTCAAAGTGGAGCATTTTGCGTGGATTCTCCAAAAAAAACAAGAGATTCCGTCGGGGGTTGGAAACGGTTTCGGGCCTGGCTCCATCTGTCCTGATCCCCAGTGAAGTGCACCCCCACCACGATTGCCTCCTCCGGCTCAGCACTCTTCTCCCGGTACGGCTTCTCACCCTCCTGAAAAAAAAAAAAACGAAACGTTTCACCTTATTGGCTTAAAAGATAAAGGAACAATATGTGGGTGCTCAGCTGCCCTTGAATTTGTGGTTTGGATTGGTGATTTGGTTAAGTGGAAGGGTTTAAAGCCCGGGGAACCAGAGCGACGAAGGAAACCACGCCACGGAAAGCTCTTCGAAAGACACCCGGAGACACAGAGAAAAGGGTGTGGCCTCAAAAAGGACAAAACAAACCTGTGACAGAAAACCAAACAAACCTGTACTGTAAAACGGCTGGGAGGTCGGAAAAAAAGACAGAAAAAAATGGAAAAAAAGGGAAGAACAAAAACAGGGTCCCCAACCCAATGCCTCACTTGCGTTCTCCCCGCAGGTCTCCAAAAATGGTTTGTTTCCTTTTGGCTTCCCATTCAACACTTGTGCCTTGTACCAACCCAAATGGGTCCACCGTTTTGAGAAACTCTTATTTCGCGAAAGACCCAAACCACCAATCCAATCCACCAAAGGGTTTTGCCGTTGAACACTTGTTCCGTCAAAACGCACACACACACACACACACCCTTTGCAGCGTTTCATTCTTGACAAACACACATAGACTTTTATTCCCGGGTCCCTTGGGAAATCCACCGGCTGTTTTTGGTTCTCTAACTTCCGATCGAGTGGATTGGCCACAAAAAGTCCAATCGGTTTATGTACCACTCAAATGTTCTTCCCAAAAGTGACCAAAGTCCAGGAACTCAGGGAGCGAGATCCATGGGCTACTTGGATGGTCTGGGACAGAGCCAAATGGTAAGTAACCCTGGTAGGGGACTTACAATGGCCAATGGGCCATCTAAGTAGTCAACATTGTTTTGGCTGACCCCCCTGTACCCCACACACGCAAAAAACACTTTTGGTGTCCGCTTAAACACGGCAACAAAGGGAGTACCTTCAAACAAAGGCATTTTAAAGGGACACCAAAAGTTCAAAAGGAACACCACAATTCTGGGGAGGTCCCAAAAAGCCAAAATCCATCTTCAAAAACAGGCACTTTGAAGAGAAACCAAAAGGAACACCACCATTTTGGGGAGGTCCCCAAAAAAAAGACGAGCCACCCAAGCGGACCCTTCCCATGCATCCGCGTCACGTAGAAGTGGGCGCGCACGCGTGCGCCCACCGCCACCCCTGCGAGGCTCAGGGCGTCCCGGCGCCGTTCCGCCACCTGGCGCCGGCGCTGCTCGAAGAGCTGCTGGACCTCGGGTCGAAGCGATGGACTTGGAATCCGGTTGATGTTTGTCCTGGGAAAACGAGGGAAACATCTGTCCAGTCATGGATTCCCTAAAACAAGCCACAAAATGAAATGAGAGGCAAATGAAGGCATTCGGATTTGGTTGGCTAAAAAGAAAATGCTGAAAGAAGTCCCCTGAAAATAAACCCTGGTGGCATCTTCGGCATCCAGTTGTTGACGTTTGTCCTGAAAAAAACGAGGGACACATCTGTCCAGTCCTAGATTCCCTAAAACAAGCCAACAGGGAAAAGTACAAAATGAAAGGCAAATGAAGGCAGTTGGTTGGTACCCCCCAGACGAACCAGACCACCCAGCCATTGGTACTTGACATGGGAAAACAGCTACCTGAGGGTTGTTGAAGCAATGGGTTGGATTTTTTAGTTGTTGAGAAGTTGTCTTTCTTTCGCGGGCACCGAGTAGACTCAGCTAAAGCATGGGAAGCAGTCACTCAATTTACTGAAAAGAGTCCCCTGAAAACGACGAGCGCAAAATGGCCATTGTATGATAACATGAAGAAAACAACGGCTTTTTTTAGTTCAGTTACCACCATGAAAACCATTGGGGTTCACACAACCACTGTTTACCAATGATCGTCATCATCCAACTTTCTTGGGTGAACCATTCCTTTAATGGAGGTTGAACCCTAGGGTATTTGCTGAAAAGTTCTAGAAACATGATAAAATATGTTTCCATCGTCTTTTATGTGCTTTCACGCCCCCTGGGAAAAAAACACATAATTCCAGTAGTGGTGGATTCCCTGAAAAACCAACGTGAAAAAATAATAATAATAAAACATCTTCAAAATATGGAAGTCATAGATTCCCTTTCAAGCCAACAAGGGAGAATACAACATAGTCTGAAACGCAAATGGAAGCTGGTTGCGCCCAAATACCTCCAAACTACTGCTGGATATGGCTGAGCAAGTAGGCAAGTTGGGGGTGCTGCCCCGCTTCTTTTAGTTGGTTAAGGAAAACCCGTTTACCACGGTAAATACTCTTCGGACCCTGAGAACGGTGGGAAGCTTTTGGATCCGCATGAATTTTGAGTACCCTTTTAGGGCCTGGTCCAAAGATAACCCAAAAAGGAACATCAGAAGGTGTGCGAACTCCAATTTCTTTTGGAGGGAAGTCCCTTTGATGTGGAAAGAGGCGAAAGGGGTGTCTCTTTTTGAGGGCACCCCTGTTTTCGGGGGTAGTTTAAAGAGTGAGTTGGAGCCCCCGGAACCGGATCCATGCGGATCTGTCTTCTTCGAGCTAGCATGCGGGAGGCACCGGATGAGACCAGTCCCTTGTCCACACTGATGTCTGTTTCCATGTTTGTGTCCTTCTGTCGTTCTGGTTTTGCTTGTTCTGTTGTCGTCTTTCCAGTGGTCCTCTTAGTCCTTTGCCTCTTGCTCGTGAGAAGCAGCGGCCCAAAGGGCCTGGAAGTAAAAGCTCAACTGCTTGGGACCCTGACCAGGCACCAGAAAGGGGGAAGCCAAAAGGTCAAAAGGTCGGCCCTGGGCAAGTGAGGTGGGTTAGTTTAAGGAAACCAAATGGAAACAACCATTCTGGGGGGGGAGGTGGGGGTGGGTTCATTTGGAGATAAACCCATGCGTCGTCAATAGCTGTCATTTACTGTGAAGGCGATAACTTGAAGTAGACTCACCAAAATATCTGTAGGACATGGGGCCCGGTTGCTCATCAAATCCCAAGAAACATATATAAGGACTGTGGCTCGTGTCTCAAAAAAAACACAAGTCCCAAAGTCTCAGGACTGCGTGGGCCGAACAGGCGAATTGAGGAGAACTCCATGAACCTTACCCCAGACCCCAAATCCCTGAAACCCATTTGGGGGGCGCCAAACAAGGTTGCATCTACCTCGTGAGAGTCCAATGTTTTTGGGCGCGTCAAAAGTGGGAAAACCCCTTTTGGCGTGTGTTTCCCCTTTGAGACCTTCCCAAAGGGAGGCTCCAAAGACCCATGTGTCTGAGTCGGGTCCCCCAATCTTGATACCTCAAGGCATCAGCGGGGTCCAAATGTTCATTGGTTGAAAGGGGTTTGCCTCCAAACAAATGGGCATCGAATGTTTGTCTATGCATGTTCGTGTCATTGCCTTCGAGATGCCAACCCTACTTTCTGTACACATTCCGCTGTTGAACGACTCGGCAAACATGAGGCTTCGGTGACGGCTGGTGGCGCCTTTGCCAACCACTGAAGGTCTGGTTGAAAACTTTTGTAGAGATCCCTTGCCTCGTCCATGGGATTGTGAAAAGCGGACCAAACGATCAAACACGTCGGCCACACACCCCCATCCCCGCCATGTTCTGACTTTGATCACCAACGCTCAAAAAGCCCCCATTGTTTGGTACCCTCCCAAAAAGCCAAAAGGCTACCCTTAAAAAGCGAGCCCATGTCGACCTCCCAAAACAGGGGAGGGGGTCTGGGTTACCTCCCAGCATTGACAAAGCGAGCGAGCGTCCCACCCGCCCCGTGCGTCTTGCGCCAAGGGACACCCCCCATGCGCCCCACAAAGTCTTGGAACTCCGACAGGCTGATCTCACCTCTGCCCCCGCTACCCGCCACTGAAAAACATGCTCTGGTTTGGGAACCCACAAAAAGGGGGAAGGGGGGGTTGGGTAAAACGTCGGGTGTGGGGGAAAAGGACAGGGCTGGGCCGGTCCAGAAACTGGGTGAGATGGTTAAAGCGACACAAAACAAACAAACATGTTTTTGGAAAGAAGTCACAGCAAATGCCCTAATTGCTTGATGCTCGAGGGAAAGCTTTGCTTACAGTTGGTTGCAAGATGTAGGATATCAACACGTCTGCCATGGCGTGACCTACGATCTCCTCATGTGCAGGCTTTGTGCACTAACAGAGGGCTCCACTGTTTTCGCTTATTGCAGGGCGGAGAGGGGGGGGGTTGGGGGGCCAAAGTGGGGGAGGATGAACAAGCAAACAAGGATAGGCTTACGAAATTTTACAAAGCAAAAACCATGAAAAACGGCTTGTCAAACCGGCCATTGACATGTTGCTCCTCAAATGCCAAGCATATACGAAAGGTCATCCATTCCCCCTTCTCCCGCCCGCGTTGCCACCAGAAGGCCCCTTTCAGTCTTCTGGCAATGTGGGGGTAGGAGAAATTGAGATTGTCCCTTGGGTATGTATCAAAATAGCTATTTGGACCTCAATGGGTTTCTGTTTCTCTTCGGCCAAACTATCTTTGCTCCCCATTGACACACAATCGCGACCCGCTTTCGCAGCAGTGCTCACAGAAAAAGGAGGTCGTTTTCCAGTGTGGTTCTTCCTTTTCCACCACAAAAAGCACATCCCCAGCAAACCCCAGCAACCCCCGCGGGCCATCTTCGTTGTGATCCAGGTCGGCGGGGCACACCTCGAAGCCCAAGTAGGCGGCCAAGCGCCTCATGTGACATGGTGCCGTGCTTTCTCCAGGAAAGGACAGGGGGGTTGACTACCAGGTCCCTGATACATGGGATGACCATAGGTTGGCTTTTGTGAGAGACTTGGTGAGATCCCTCGAAATTTCCAACCAGTTGTGAGAAATTGTGTGACCAGGGGATCAACTGTTTAGACAACCAGAGAGGAATGTCTCTTCTTAGTGGACACCCCAAAATGGATTTCCGTTTCCCTTGTGGCTTCCCTTGAAAACCGCAAAACAGGGTACCGAAGAAAGACGAGTTCATTGAGATTCCTTCTCCAACCACGCGCGAAGCTCCAAATGGCCCTGGCCATTGTGTCGATTCGAGCTGCCGTTTGCCAGCCAAGAAAAAGAACAAGGGGAAAGAAATAAAGAAAAACACAGACGAAGAAAAATGAAGAAGAACAAGAAGCACAAGACGCTGCATCTAGAGGTTGGATGCCTTTCGACCAGGTAGAGCATTCCCAATCGGTCCGGAAGTGCCGATTGGAAGGGTTCGTTAGCGCCCTGATACTAGCTGTGTCCGGACTGAACATTTCTCGACCCCCCCCCTTGTTGGGAGAAACATGGGGGTGTTTGTAAAGGTTGGACTTCCAGAACGATGGTTTGTCCTTCTGGGGTCCTTTCAAAACCAACCCAAAAAGGGTACCCTGAAAAAAACAACACAAACAGACCCACATGCACCTTTAGATTCTCACGGAACACAAGCATGCTGTTGGGAGAAATGGACCGCCGAACAGGGGGGGGGAGATCCGTGCTGGCTGGGGAAAGATGTGCCGAGCAAAACCGCCCAGTTGGGCTGTCACTTGAACCAAAATCAAACCTGGGTAGATGAAGGTTTGCAGGGGACAGTCCCAAGTCGTTTCGAAGGAGACTCAACCATGTTTACCCAAGGAGTTTCATCATCTAAGTTGGGCTACAAATATGGGTTTGTCTCAAAGTGGTATTCTTTTGGTTTCCCCCTTCCAGCCCACCCCATGAGGGGAACCCACCAAAACGGCCCCGTCTTTCTTCCGCTTTCGACGGGTCCCTTCCTGTGGTCCCGGGCGACAGCTCCTGGTCGTCCAGCTGCTCCGAGCGGTCTGCGTCGAAGCGCCGGAAGGCGGTGGCCACGCGGTGACGGTCCGTCTCCAGGCCTGAAGAAGCCCAAGACAAACTCTTTCCCCAAAATTGGACAAGGGGACCACCCACCCAAATGGGCGGGTTTTGCATGGCTCCTATGGGCGGGTTTTCCCTGGGTTGTCCTGCTGGCTTCCCTTCAAAACAACTCAAAACAAAGAATTTATGATTTGCGGTCATTTGATCAAGAGCATGGGGGAAATGCTTCTTTTCCCATTGGCTGTCAGATGGCCCGAAAATAGCCAACGGAGGTCAGTAAAAACTATCGCTGCGGGGTCCTGGTTGGGGTTTGTGTTACACAGAGAATCACCCCATTCCGGGCCATTTCCTGATGAAACCTTGCTATTTCTGCACTGCTGGGGAATTTCGGGTGATTTACCCAAGGGGTCACGTGGGGTCATTTACCCAAAGGCTATGTAATTTGTATGTGCAAATACCCCTAGATCCGCTGTTGTTGGTGTGTGTTGGTCAAAGGACCCCCCCAATCTCAATGGGCTAGCAGCCCATAAAAACTGGAACGACTTAACAGCTGGAAGCTATTCAGTCTCTGCCCAAACAAGTCCCTCTAATCAACAAGTCTGAAAGTATGGCGGTATGGCGGATGAAAATGGGGGGGGGGTCTCCGGCAAATGCGCCAAAATTCCCCTCTAAAATGCAACGCTCTATGAATCAACCAGGGATTTCTCTTCGGGGTGTCTATGCCTTCGCAGGCAGGGATTGATATCATACACCATGGAGAATGCCTTTTGTGGCCCACAAGGACTGCTCCAGGACCGTGACCATTGAGGGTCTCCTAAACCATTTTATGGATTGCAAAGTCTGTTTTGGGCCTACTGGAAAAGCTGGCGCAAACGTGCTTGGACCCCCCCCCGTTTTGCTGGAACAGCTGGCGAGTGCTTGGACAATCTTGAACACCTCCATTTTCCGATTTGTTACTCGTGGGTGTCTTTTTTGAGGCTGAACAGGAAAACGGCAGGAACAAACAAATCATGGGGGGGGGGGGTGAAAAGAAATCAAACGGAATTAAAGGGAATATCTTGCATGTGTGTGTGTGTGTTTGTTTTTTTGGGGGGGGTTCCCCCCCAAAAATCACACCATCGTTGGTCAGCTGGTAAAAATGATCCATTGCTCGCACACGCGCTCCGTCCCATCTCGAACTCCCAGCCTGTGGACACCCGCTTGAGGCAGGCCTAAGGCTACCCCGAGGAAGCCAAGCATTTGGGGCGAATCTTTGAACCATGGCTACTGGATACCCATTTTCTAGGGTACCTTCCCCATTCTTGCCAGGGATTCTTCTTTTCAGGAAGCCATCAGAAACCCAGAGAAACGGCCGGTTTTTGAAAAGAACGATGGTTGAAAAGAATGGGGGAATCAACCCCTAGACATTTGGGTGTGTCTTTTCGGAATCGGACCCCAAAAGGGCCTGGGTTTCTTTTTGGTTCACCTTTGAGACCAACCCAAAAAGGGCACCCTCGAAAAAAGACGCTCCCTTTTGGCCTTGAACGCTTGGCATCCGTCTCGCCTTGGCTTCCTCCAACTTGTTGTCACACAAATGCCGCGTGCATCGGCTCACCCAGCAGTGTAGCGGGTGCCGACACGCCGCGGTGGAGGGGTTCAAGAAGCTGTGCTCTTGCACCAAAGCCTGGCCCGTTGCGAGTAAGAACGAAACGCACACGGCAAATGGTGTCGTCTGAACTGGAAGAGTACGTGGTTCATTGGTTGAGTACTCACTTGCTCACTTGCTTGCTTGTTGTTGGCGGTACCGTTTTTTACCGTTGTTTAGACTACAGGAAAACCAAAAGGAAGGCTGTTCAGCGTCCCCCCAAATTTTCAGACGTAGCCAAATGGGATTGTTCACTCTTGGTGGTGGTAGCCGTTTTTTTGATGGGGATTGCAAGGCTAACATAAATCTTAGCATCTCCGCACAACCAAACACCGAGTTGGGATGCCGCCCCCACAAAGGATCAAGGGGCACTTTACAAGGTGCCTGAACAGCGTGGGCGGTGCCCATCGATTGGTTGGGTTGCAAACCCCTAAGAAAGAAACAACCTGCCAAGTAAGATTCGCATCGAACAATCATTGTTTTATGGATCCATCTCTTTACACCACACCGGGGCATGCGACAATTCGTTGAATCCGCCGTTTGAAACTTGAGCCAGCCCGTGCCGCGCATTGATCCTTGACCGAATCCAGGGGCACAAAGTAAGCAACTTATATAAAGCGTTGGGCGGCCGCTGGGGCCACCCTTTACCAGCGATTTTGGGACATGGTCCTCAATAACCCAGTTTCCCGGACTCCCAAACTGTGAGCCGTTCTGCGGATCGGCAAGCCATAGGCAACATGGAAGCCATGTTCCTTTTGGTTGCAGGCCGGTTCCCTTGGCCATCTATAAGAAGCACATCGAACCACTGGGTTCCTTACGTGAAGCATCGTCAGGTTTGTCCCTTTCACCCCGAGACCAGTCGAACCGAAGAATTCCGAAGCGCCTTTAGCTCAGAAGCCACCGGGGCAGTGCTCATGCCGGAGCCCAAGACCTCAGTGCGAAGCGACATGTTACCTAGGTCCTCCAGATTTGAGCGATTAGAATAAGTTGGTGGCCGGCTCTTTAAAGTGATTTGCTTCAGATCTGCTATGGATTTGGGGGCCATGCGACTTGGGTCAGGGCGATGGGGTCACTATGGGGAAATCCCGTCGCACAGGTTGGGTCCCAGGTTGACATAGTCCTCCAGGGACATTTTGGGGCAGACTGTGAATGACAGGATCGGACAGTATCAAACAATGCTTGCCAAAGCTGGCCCATCTGGACAATTCTACCCGCAGAGCAAGCGCCGTGTGATCAAGTTGACTCACACAAATCAGATCTGGTATATCGGTATATCCCATGCAAACCAAGCGGCTGATTCCACAACTGGCAAGGGATCCACAAAACTCCTGGGAGTCTCGGCCTGTCTGGCTGAAGTCTGTTCTGGCTCCGACGGCTTTGTCCCGGCCACTTTGACAGCCTTTGGCGCTGCGGCTGGTGCCGGCTTGGCTTCCTCTGGCTTCGTCTCTGGTTTTGCCTCGGCAGGTACCGGCTTGGCTTCCTCTGGCTTCGGCTCCGGTTTTGCCTCGGCAGATACCGGCTTGGCTTCCTCTGGCTTCGGCTCCGGTTTTGCCTTGGCAGGCTTGGCTTCCTCTGGCTTCGTCTCTGGTTTTGCCTCGGCAGGTACCGGCTTGGCTTCCTCTGGCTTCGGCTCCGGTTTTGCCTCGGCAGGTACCGGCTTGGCTTCCTCTGGCTTCGGCTCCGGTTTTGCCTTGGCAGGCTTGGCTTCCTCTGGCTTCGGCTCCGGTTTTGCCTCGGCAGGTACCGGCTTGGCTTCCTCTGGCTTCGGCTCCGGTTTTGCCTTGGCAGGCTTGGCTTCCTCTGGCTTCGGCTCCGGTTTTGCCTCGGCAGGCTTGGCTTCCTCTGGCTTCGGCTCCGGTTTTGCCTCGGAAGGTACCGGCTTGGCTTCCTCTGGCTTCGGCTCCGGTTTTGCCTCGGCAGGTACCGGCTTGGCTTCCTCTGGCTTCGGCTCGGGTTTTGCCTCGGAAGGTACCGGCTTGGCTTCCTCTGGCTTCGGCTCCGGTTTTGCCTCGGCAGGTACCGGCTTGGCTTCCTCTGGCTTCGGCTCGGGTTTTGCCTCGGAAGGTACCGGCTTGGCTTCCTCTGGCTTCGGCTCCGGTTTTGCCTCGGCAGGTACCGGCTTGGCTTCCTCTGGCTTCGGCTCGGGTTTTGCCTCGGCAGGTACCGGCTTGGCTTCCTCTGGCTTCGGCTCCGGTTTTGCCTTGGCAGGTACCGGCTTGGCTTCCTCTGGCTTCGTTTCTGGTTTTGCCTCGGCAGGTACCGGCTTGGCTTCCTCTGGCTTGGCAGGTACCGGCTTGGCTTCCTCTGGCTTCGGCTCCGGTTTTGCCTCGGAAGGTACCGGCTTGGCTTCCTCTGGCTTCGGCTCTGGTTTTGTCTCCTCCGCTGGTTTTGTCTCTGGTGGCTTTGCCTTTGGATCTGTTGGTTTCTGTGTTTCCTGTGGCACCTTCGCATCACTCTCCGGCGCTTTGGGCGAAGCGACCGGCATCCCTAAAACGGGCGCGTGCAGCGGTGGCGCTTTGATCTCCGCCAGTCTGCCCGGTGTCGCTGTCTGCGCGACCTTAGTTGCATAGTGATGGACAAATTTAAGCACCCTTGCCACATCCCCACTGAGCCTTATGCTGATCAAAGACCCTCTGGGGGACATCTTGTATCATCTTGTTGGGTTGGTGAATGCTTTCCGGAAAAAAAAAGAAAAAACAACAGGAAAAAAAAAACAGAAAAAACAAGTTGGTGCCAGTGGACCGGCTGGTCTGCTGCAGGCTTCGACTGCTCTGGCAACTCTGGCTTTGGATCCACCGGCACTGCAGGAGCCTCCGGGAAAGCCTTCACTCGCCCAAAAAACCTGGAAATAGATCAACTTGTTGGGACCAAAGGACGCAACATGGGCACCCAAAAAGGGAAACCAAAAAAACATGGGCAAGCGAGAGGTTCAAAGGAATGATGGTTCGGAAACCCCGTCCTGCGCTTCCTGTGGCGCCTTCCCTTCCCCACTCGGCTCCGGCGAAATCGCGTTCCCGCTGCTTCCCGGGCTCGGAAGCCCGCCGGGCCAGCCCTCTGGCCTGGATGCTTGCGGTTCAGATGGGAACGCCAAAGTTTTGGGTGTGATTTGTTCGTGCCCCCTTTTCAGGTTGAAAAGAAACCCGAAAGAACATGCACCTTCTCAGGTTGGTTGAAAGGGACACCGAAAGAAACAAAACACCATGTGGGGGTGGGGAAAGGGGGGTGTTTTGATACAAATGCACAACGTGGAGAAAAGTAAGCCGACCAAATCAAGTGTTCTATCAACCACCTTCCACCCTCCAAGGGTTTCAAGATGCTGAATAAAAAGAACGTCACTTTCTTTGAAGTCGCTTTTAGCTCAAACAGGGTCCCAACAAGCATAAACAGGTTTGAAACAGCTCCAAAAAAACTAAAAGGCTCCCGGGGCTCAGTGCAATGCCTGCCTCGGGCCTAAGCCCTGCGATCGCAGCAGCAGGCCAACCGCCTCTGCAGCGCCTTCGTCACTCCCGTGGTCAAAACCAGGGCGACCCCAAACTAATCACACCTCAAATATAGCTATCCCATCTCATTTCGCATATCTCACTACTGGGTCGGGTACAACACTTCACGTAGGGATTCATGCCCGAAGTTGATCCCTTCAAACCCTATTAAGTCCAGGTAGGAAGCAATACGGGAATGGCGCTCATGAAGCAGGTGTCGCCGGTGACCCCCAGAACAAAAACCAGCTTCTCAATAGCATATGGGTGGCTCGTGATTTTTTGGAGGGTACCGTTTTTTTGTGGTTTTGAAGGGAAACCCGACAGAAAGATTGAAGACCTTTGTATTTTGGGGGCGTCTGATTCCTGAAGCTGGACGAGCCACCCATAATTTTATCCTGGGAGTCAGCTGAAATCCATTGGGACCTTGACTTGTACCGAGATGCTAGGTGTATCATATGTGGCTCAAACATCCCGCCGGGCTGGAAACTGTCGGGCTTTTTTGGACCGAATCAGTGTTTTGCTCAGCGCTTCCTCTCGGTTCTCATCCCCAAAAAGATACACTTTAAAAAACATGTTTTTGGGGGTCCGTGTTCTCACTTTGCTGGCAGGCGCAGCGCTTCGGTACCTTTTTTGCTAGAGCCTGGAGGTGTCACTTCAATCAAGCAAATGTGTTACTTCAATGGATCCACGTGCGCATGGCTCGCAAGAGTGTTTTTGAGCACGTCGTAATGAGATCTGGAAAACGGTATGCGCCGGTGTCTAGAAAGGGTATGCTAACCTTTTGGCTGGCATGGATACAGTGCTGAGCGAGTGCCCGTGAGTGGGTGTGCTTATCATTTGGCTGGCATGGGTTCAGTGTGCTGGGCGGGCGCGCGTCAGCGGGTGTTGTTACCATTTGGCTGGCATGGATTCCGTGCTGATCGGGTGCGCGTGAGCGGGTGTGCTTACCAGTTGGCTGGCATGGATACAGTGCTGAGCGGGTGCGCGTGAGCGGGTGTTCTTACCAGTTGGCTGGCATGGATACAGTGCTGAGCGGGTACGCGTGAGCGGGTGGTCTTACCATTTGGCTGGCATGGATACAGTGCTGAGCGGGTGCGCGTGAGCGGGTGTGCTTATCATTTGGCTGGCATGGAGTCAGTGCTGAGCGGGTGCGCGTGAGCGGGTGTTCTTACCAGTTGGCTGGCATGGATACAGTGCTGAGCGGGTGCGCGTGAGCGGGTGGTCTTACCATTTGGCTGGCATGGATACAGTGCTGAGCGGGTGCGCATGAGCGGGTGTGCTTACGATTTGGCTGGCAGGGATACAGTGCTGAGCAGGTGCCCGTGAGCGGGTGTGCTTACCATTTGGATACAGTGCTGAGCGGGTGCCTGTGAGCGGGTGCTCTTACCATTTGCCAGGCATGGATCCGACAAACGCAACTGCTGCCGGCGCGCAACTGAAAAATAACAAAACCTCCTTGCTCCGAAACGTTGGTTTTGCACTGCCCCGACACGTGGGTTTTGTACTGACGGTTAACAGCCCGACAGCTCAAACATCCCCCACATGGAACGACAAGTAACCTAAAGCCTGCAGTCCCCTGGCTCTGTAATTTTGAGTCATGGCCCATATGGATCGAATCAGCGCGGTCAACGGTCAATACTTGCTAGGAACCCTCTGACAGGGCAACAAATGCAACCTCCGTTGTTGTGGCGCTTTATTTTTTTGTGCGTCTGGTTGGCCTACTTGCAATAATGTTCCGAATCGGCATCCATACGACATTCTGTCTTCCCGGTTCCCCGCGAATGAACCCTAGGCCGGGCCAGATCTAGGTCAAGCCCGGCTATTCCCGGTCAGAGGTTGACAACCGCAAAGTAAGTCTCTCTCCCCCTCTATAAACAAGTATACTAATGTAAATACAAACAGAGGAAAACAATGGTTCATGATTCATGTGCAACCTTGTCATAGTTTCCAACAAGACAGATTCAGCCAACCCGATACTAACAAAATGGAGTTGTGTGGCTCCTTTTGGTTTCCCTGTAAGCCAACCCACAAAACACCGCACAGACACACACACACTCACTCACCATATCCGGCTTGATCCACGCCTGCTTGCACCGCGTACCAAAGCGGAGTATGGCCAAAGGCGTCCGCCTGCAGTTCGGGTTTCAGGTTGATCACGAATCACCAGGGTCTTCGGCGAGTAAGTGGTCAACCTAAGCTACCTGCTTATGAGTTGCCCTAAGTAGAGTTAAGCTTGTTATTTTTATTGGCCGGGCTATGCCCACTCGCTAACTTGGCTGCACATGCCAGCAGGGAACCCACCAAAATGGCAGTTGTCCTTTGGGCTTACCTTCAAAACAAAACAAAGTTCCCCCACAAGAGCCAGCCGTATAGGCGTCAACTAGGAAACATCGACCCCACAAAAACGTTGGATTTCTTGTTGGGTTCCTTTTAAACAAGATGAACCGTAGTACCAATCATAGCAGAAACACTAACACGTACCATCAAGCATAGCAGAAACACACACACACACAATGATACATCCTCCGGGTTCAAATCCTAGTGGCCTCGTTGACGAGGCAGCCTCTATTGAGGAGCATGGCAATGATCTCCTTCTGAGCTTCGTTGTTGCTGTTGCCCAGCGCATAGTACAACGCATTGCGGCCCAGACCGTCCTGCAGCCGCAGGAATTTGCATTAAATGGGACAAAGCACCTATGAACCGGTGCAGGATTTCATCCATGAATAAATGTCCCCTTTGAACATCACTCCACCAAAAGAAAACTCACTTTGAATTGGGCCAACAAAGTGAACATCAAACAAAGCACAACCATGAAAACCAATCAAGCAACCGTCAACAAGTAATCAAACATAAAAGTTCTTCAAAACCATCAAAACATAAACGTTTGCCGAACAAAAAACCAACTACATGGGTATGGGACATCCAAAATGAGCTTCCCTCTGGCTTCCCTACAAACCAAATCCCAAAAGAAGTGCCGAGCCTCAAACGAAACACCCATGAAGCAACCCAAAAGGACGGACCAGTTCCGCAAAGTTCACCGAAGTTGAAGCCCCGAAGTAGTGGACGTACTATAGGTAACAAACAAAAGCTCCGTCTATTTTTCTGTGGCTAATCTGCAACAATAAGTCCAAAGTCTGACATGAGACTTGGATGCCCAAATGGAAATTCATAAGTTTCTCGCATTACCTCGAATCGGTGGAATCGCTTGAAACTAAAATTTGCAGAATGGATTCACCGGGCCTGGCAAGCCTACTCTGGCATGAAACATCAGGGATGCTGCAGACATCAGAATTCGGCGGGGATTCAGGCAACCACCAACCGCCTTTGAGGTGGTTCCAACCCTTAACAAACATAGCCAAATTGGGTGTAGCTAGGAAACTGGGCTTGTACAGTTGGTTACAACCTAAGTGGATTCAACAACAGTACTTGCTTCCCATACTTGCCGGTTCTCAGTGGGGAAACTGGATAGGCGTGTCCCTGGAAAAGATGAGGTCCCACATTTCCAGTGATAGATTGAAGAAAAATGACCAGCCTTCTGAAACGAGGGAAGTTATATGGCTTGGGTTTCTGTGAGCTTCCCTTTTTCTTTCCCCCCGAAAAAAAATCCGAAAACCATTTTGAGACAGGGGGAACTTCGGAAACAATGGCCTGGGTTTGAACTTAGGTTATAAGCATGGCTCAAAGGTCAGCCTTCTCTGCAAGTTAACATAGAACCCAAGAAGGCCTTTCCGAAACTTCCTCGTTAACATCTACATTAATCAGTTTGAAGCCACGGGTGTCCCTAAAAAACGGAGTGCATCCAGCGCATTTTATCCAAACTACGTACTCCTCTCCACTAGCATGGAAGCGCCTGCGAGGTCCAACGCCAGTTTCACTTAAAAAGGGACCCTCTGGTGGGATCGTTAATTAGTGGACAGGAGGGTAACCTAAGATCAGCTTCCCACTAATTGGTGGTTTGGATTGGTTGTTTGAGGGGTGGTTCCCCATTCACTTTCTGAACCAGGAGGTTCAAATCCAAATCCAGGCTCCAAACCACCAATTAGCGGTTACCTGATAAGGACACCGACGTCTAAAGTTTTCCTTGAAATACAAGGGACCCTCTGGTTGGTTCGTCACTTAGCTTGCTGGTGCTCCGGGAATGTGACTTGGAAATACCGTCATAAACCATCCCCTAGCGATTCCTTGCAAGGAATTGCGACGTTCATTCCATTCCCCACATTGCAGTGCCAGAAGTATTTAGCAACTGCGAAATGGCTAACCTACGGACACTCAGATGCCCAGTGGCCATGGGAAGAAAAAAGGGGTATCCTTTTTTGGGTGGTTCCCCCACATTGCTCAAGACCCCACAGTGAGTGGAGCCCACATCCCGGCCGAAGCCAAAAAAGCAGGCCGTCCCGCTAAGGGGAAGGACAAAGCATGAATTAAGTCCATCTGACAGGAGCATGTGGTCAGCATGCAGCCTGGCCTCATCACGCTCCGAAGTCCATGCCTTCGCCAATTGCGCTATGGCCCCTTGCTCCAGGGGAGCGGCTGAGGGCCATAGCGCAATTGGCGAAGGCGTAGACTTCGGAGCGTCATGAGGCCTGGTGATGTGCTCTTTTTCCATCTGGTTCCTTGGTTAGCCGAAACAAACAGCCACGTGCCCGCTCAAAAGGGCGGCGGGGGCGGGGGCCACAAGAAATGTTTATCGGGCGTATACTTGCGGTATCGGTAAAACCGCGTTTTAGCGGGCGTCCAGGATTCTTTTGCATGAATAGTGAGATCAATCAAGGGTTCCAATTTTGGTATTTTGGGCGTGACACCCAGCCAGCTTACCTGAGACATAGCACCAAGGCACCAAGGCAATAGCCTGCAAAGTTTCCTCAGCCCTGGCGTGGAAACCTTGGGAAGAAGGAGCGGTAACCAAAAAGACTCATGGATTTAAATTTGGTTGAGGGCTCACCCAAGATCACGGCGTCCCAGAAATCCGGCTCAGGCTTCAACAGAGTGTCTAAAATTGTTTAGTCTTGCGACACGTCAGCTACGTCCACTTGCGTAATTTTGGTAAAAGTTTTGGCGCTTCAGCCAGGTTGCGATGTGTTTCACAACGCGAACATTAGTCCAGAGTTTGACCCAAGAGATGTCTAGTCCACCGGGTCCAGTTTACGCCATTTTAAGTTTTGGACCAGTGAATCAGCGAGTCCAATATGTCAACCATACCAAGCATACGGCTCTACTCGTCTACCGGTCTATGTTCTTTTTTTGTGGTGGTTGACTTTCAATGGGAACCCTTTCCCAAAAAAAACGGAGAACTAATAAAAAATGAGAAAAAAAACGGGGTGCCCCTGGGCTCACTGGGGTGACACCTCTCCGGTCGTCCTTGGAGCTCACAAGGCTGGGGCTCAGCAGCAGCCGCACCAGCTGCGGATCCCGGCAGCAGGCCTCCGCCCCCCCCCCCCCCCCGCGCCGTCGCGTGGAGTGATTCAGGCGGCAAAGGCACTTCGAGGCCCAAATTCCAAATTCGGGAACAATGAAAAACAATACCCCCAAAAAACAAAACCCCAGAAGAAAATCAGAACCATCCATCCCTGTTCAGTTGTTTTTCCCCTAACAGCTGAAAGCTTTGGGATCTCAGCCCAGATAGGCTCCAGGGTGGTCCGGAGCGGCCCTGAAGTAGGGTTCCACGAGGGTTCCACCAGGGTTTCACAACCAGTTCCGCAAGGGCTATGGGAAAACATCACCGCGTGCTGTTGGGGATGTTACCTGAGCTTTTTTTCCTGTGGGGTGCGAAGGTCTGAACAAGTCACAGGTCTGGCGGAATACAACACCCCAGCATGGCACACTTATACCAACGCGAAGCATTGGACCTTTCAGGGGAGAGGCTATCACCAACCCGCAAGAGGCCTCAGCATGGGGCATGTTCTTGTTTTACCCTTCTCTCCAGGGATAGGCGCGCCCCAAAATTGCCTGGGAGGTCCATAAACAAAACTGAGTGCCTGGTCATCCACCGTTGCAATGCTTTTTTTTGTGCATGCCAAGCAGCCACGTGGAGAGCATTCCTCGGTCAAATGTCCGAACTCCCCTCTGAGCAGAAGGTGGGCATGCCCGCTGTCACTGCGCATTTGGATCTCCACGTCTATAATACTGTACATGCTGCATATTCATATACACATGCATTTGCACAGGCTAATATCATCTCATGTCATGTCATGTCATGTGATATCTAGAGCCGGATGCAATACAACGCAACATGCTACTATACAACATGCTCTATCATAGCATAATTCGAAACATGTGCTGCACAATATAATTATTATGATGATTATGCTATGATATACAGAAGTCATACATATGGGCGTCTCTTTTTTGTGGACCTCAAAAGGGAAACCACAAGAACTAGGAAGCCGTCTCCCGTTTTTTTTGGGGAGACGGTTCATTCCAAAAAACCGAGAATCTCTAATATGGGCTTTCCCTTTAAGACCGGGTCATTCCCTAAAAAACGAGAACCTCCATATGGGGGTGGTTCCCTTGTTTGAGACCGCAAAATCATTTTGGGGGGGGGTTCTCTAAGAAACGACAACCTTTATATGGGGTTTCCCTTTCAGACCGCAAAATCGAGGAAGCCGATTTGACCTCCGAACTCCGCCGGGGCTCCGTCCTTTGCGGTCCGCCTGTCCCACCTGCGCCTTCTGCTGCAGCAGAAGTCGCGCCACCGCGCCGTGGCCCTGTAAGCAGCTCAGCGCCAGGGCGGAGGCGCCGTGGCCTCGGGAGGTTTTCCATTCCACACAGACTTGGTTGCTGTTGACCCTGCAAAAAGTTGACAACTCTTTGGGGGTTGAGTGGAAAACACAACTTTGTGTCAACCAAAAAGTTAACGTCTAAAGATCCAACCCAATAGCAGTCAAGCAGAGATTCAACAACAAAAGAACAACCGTTACCAGCAAACCCCCAACCACTGCTCTTTGGTTGTACTCGGGATTTTGGACAGAAAAAAGCAGTTGGGCTGTCCGTTTTCAGATCCGCTAAAGGTGACGAACTTGTGGGTTAAATTCGGACATCCAACAGTTTTAAACACTAAGCTAAAAAGCGAAGGAACCGGATGGCTGGCAGCTACCAAGAAGAAAGACAAGGCTACCAGCATCCCCCAACCAGTGCTTCTTGGTTGCAGTACGTGGGATTTTGGACATGAGAAAAAGCAGTTGTTGGGGGGGCTGGGAAAGATCTAATCAAGTAGCAGCCCGAGTATTTACGTTGGTAGGTGATACGCATGGTTATTAACCCCTGTTAAGCTTCATTAATGGGTTCCATTCCGAAATCGAAGCGATCGCAACCCGTTTGTTGGAACTTCTTTAGAGTCCTCTGATCTGGACCAATATTTTGGAGACAGGAAGACTTAAACCCAGGAATTGGTTTCCCTTAGGGGTTCAACCAACCCTTTTTGTTGTTTTGTTTCGTTTTGCTTTGTGGTGGGCGGGGAAGTCAGCCAGCCTGTTGGTTTCCTAAAGGAGTCCCAACTGACAAAGCAAAGCATCCCCCGCATACAAGCAGCGAATCGAACAACGAATTCAACCATGGCAGAGGTACCAACCATGAGTTAGTGTAAAAAGCAACCAGCTGAAGGGTCACTGGCTTTGACATATCCCTCTTCTGGGTACATGCCCGCTACCGTGCTCAAGTGGGTCTCCCCACTCAAAAATGGGTGTCTCTTCTCAGGGCACCTTTGTTGTTTTAAAGCAAAACAAAAGGAACATCCACCATTTCATATGAGTCAAAAAACAAAACCACCAGGGGACTGCAGGTTTTAGTCCATGTGAGCCACAGTCAAAACCCGGGTAGATGAAGGTTAGTAAGGGGCAGTCCCAGCCAGAAATAGTTGCGGCCGCCTTCTTAATTCTTTACATGGTTCTGGGTTCACCATTTTTGTACCAGGTTCTTGTTCTGACTCCTGCGCCCATTTACCTGGGTTCCTTTTTGGGACCCTTGTCGGAATTGCGGGAGTGAGTCTTCTTCCCGAGCCTTCAGCAGCATGCACATCTGCGCGGCGTCTCAGCAGGAGGCTACAAACCTGATGTGACGCCATACTTGTGGCTCGTCTTTGTTGGAGTTGGTACACCTTGTTTGGGGGCTTTACAGGCAAACCAAAAGGAAAAGGGTTTTCCTTTTGGCTTCCCTTTAAGAAGGGGGTCCCCTAAAACACAACACACCCATATTGACCCTGGACTTCTCAAACTTTGACCGAAACAGAACCACACAACTTGAGTTAAGGAAGCCTTCAAAGCAACAGCCCCTTGTCGACAGCAGCCGTGCCCACAGGCCGAGACCTGGAGGTCTTCTTGCTCGTCAGAACCATGTGTCAAAACATGGGCATCCTGTATGCAAAGAACCCGAACAAAGGAGGCAGTTGCGCAGGGTTCCTCAAAGGATACGTCCAAAACGAACTGACTTGCACGGGCTACCCTCTAAATCAGCGAGTAACAGCTAGTGCAGGGAATATGTTTCTTCATTGGCCCAGATGCATCTCTCAGGGATCCCCTGTTGCAAAGCAGAGCCTACGCGTTCACACGTAACTCCAGGGGTAATAATTGTTTTAATGATTAGAATTGGTATTGCAATAATAATTGTGTTACTTTTCCAGATACATTTATGATGTAAATAAACATCAAATTTCATTCATTTCAATATTATTATTACATTTATTAAATAATATATATATATATATTATTTAATTATTTCATTGTTGGAAAAAATAATGATATATGTTTTGTTGTTGATGAAATTACTTGAAAATATACGTTTTTTTTTGGCAATTGGTAAACTAAAAAACATCAATTGAACGAAGCCAATTGATAAATTATCAATAATGTTTTGTAGGTTTGTTATTACTGTGAATTACATTATTAGTATTATTAGTATTATTAAAGTGTATTGGTAACTTTAAATCAGAAATAATTGATGGTGATAATTCAAATGGAATTGTATAATCATTAATATTAATATGTTTGTTTGAATTAAGATTTAATTGAATACATGCAACTGTTTAATATGTTTTGTTATTATTATTAACTGATATTTCAACCAGTACCCATTATGTTTGATCATTTTTTGGTGATGCATTTGTTAATGGCCATGAACAACGAATAAATATTGTTGAAATTAAGGACAAATATTTAATCCATTCATTATGTATATGTTTACTATTATGTTCAATTGTATTTATTGATACTGATTCAACATTATTTAATTTATACCAATAATAACGATATTCATCATTTACATTTATGTTATTGTTGTTGTTTTTTTCATTATTATGTTTTGGTATTTGAACACATACATTCCATTGTTTGGTTTATTTTGCAATACCTGCATCCTATATAAATATATTATGTATATAAATTAATATATTATTATATTATTAACTCTTACGAAAGCTGCTGCTAAAATCAGGCTCAAGTCAGTTAAAGACATGTTAAAATGACTAAATTGTATCAAGGAAGAGCAAGATCTCTGAGATGTTAAGATTGGAAAACTTAGACTGTATACCTTCCCCATTCTTTCCAGGCATTCTTCTTTTCATGAAACCAGCAAAAACCCAGAGGAAAACAGCCGGTTATTGAAAAGAATGCTTGAAAAGAATGGGGACTCAACCCCTAGAGGAACCCTTCGAAGGCCTCGGCATGGCCGTTCCTCGCGGCCCAGTGCAGGGGCGTGCGCTGGTCCTCATCCCTCACCGCCATCACCTCGTAGAGGGCCAAACTCTTGCCGCTCCTGTGGGGCTTAGCGTATGTCAACCCTGTACCCTGGAAACCTGTTCTGTTTTTCAGTCATAAGAAAGAGGGTATTTGGAGTCGGGGGTATGCTAGGGGGCGGGATGTTTCTGCGGGCATGGCCTTATTCAGCCATTGGGTGTGTGGTGTTTTGACGGACCCTTTTTGGGTGGAATCAAAAAGGAAACCAAACAGAAAGGTCCCCGACTTTAAGACACGCCCCCTGAACAAGGCCTTAAGGGCTTGTCCGTGGCTGGTCCTGGCACAATCATTAGACCCTATGCAAGATTGAGCGCGCGCGCTTGCCCTTTCCTCCAGGGGGAAATCCTAATCATGGGGAAACCTTTGTAACCGCTGCATTGGACTGCATGTTAATATTGGAAACACACAATCCATAATCCAGCAAAACCCACCCAGTTTCAAGCTCATGTTTTGGAGTTGGCCCCCATGTTTGATCTTTCACAAGTGTGACCCCCGATCCAGGTGCCTTCACTTTGGCTTCCCTTTAAAATACCCCCCCACAAAGGTATCTCAGTTTTAAAAAAATGCTGGACAAAAAAACCAGCGGTCAAAAACCTGGAGGGCCGTCCAATCCCAATCAGCTTGCTTTTTAGCGCCCATCTTGGGGTCCACCTGGAGCCCTGCTTCCGGGCGGTCCTCTCGAGGTCCGCGGTGTGCTCCAGGATGCCATGCACCTGAACCGCATCGCCTGGGCCAAAAACGGAGGTCCAAGGATGGATTCCAGGTTTTGGGGCCAAAAGGACTGCTCAACAACAGCCCCTTACAGCATGATCCCACCGGAAGGAAGCTTATCTAAAAGCGGCAACTGAAAGCTGATGTTTGAATAGGATGGAACGTATAGACATCGATGTTGGGGCAAGGACGCGCAGGGGAGGAGCTGGCACGAGAGGAAAGCCTCGGTCAAAGGAAGTGAAGACTCAAGAGGAAACCCTTTCTGAAGGTGAAGAGGACACCAAAATATGTTGGATCAAACACCATACAGGTCCGAGGATCAAACACGGTTTGCAAGGGCGAGTTCGTTGCCATGGGTTCATTTCAACAATGGGCCGCACTAATGAGGTCGATCCCGCCGCTTTGAGCGTTGACAAGTATTGAACTCCGCCACAGAAATGGGCAACCCAAATGATTGTGTTCCTCTTGGTTTCACTTCAAAACCACCCAGAACTTGGCCCACTCTGGTGTACACTGTACACAGAAGAGGAAACAGACTCTGTTGGTCTACTGTACCCAAAATAAATAAAAACATCGTTTTGGAAGACCCTGTCCACGTCCATATAAGGCGTAACCAGCCAGTTGGCTTCCCCTTCAAGTGGTAGCAGGCTTAACGCAATATTTATACCGGATGATTCTCCATTCTTCTCCGATTGGAAAATCAAAAGGCACGCCAATTTTAACACACACACACACAAATGGGTGTGTGTGCCTGTTGGAGGGTACCATTCGCCATTTTTAGGTGAGTTTCCAAGGAAACCAACAGAACCACATGCAAATTCCTTTTTCCCCCAAAAGCTGAAAGATATGGGGGGCGGGTCCTGTTGGTTTCCCTTATCAGCCAGACCCAAAACAGAGCTTTCCGCGAACAAATAATGTTGACCCAGGATTAATAAACCCGTCCCATTATTGGAGGGGCGTTCCCTCCAAAAGTGATGAATCCCCACTAAAAGGGGACACCCCCCTATTGATCAACCAGGGGTTTATTAATCCGGGGTCAACATTAACACATCCGCACCCCGCCGGATGTCTTGCCGCGGCCTCGAGCTGCCGCCTGTAGCAGGCGCTCTGGCAGGTGGGCGCCCGCCTGCGCGTTGAAGCTGCGGCGTCCTCTGCGGAGGTTTCAGTTTGTTTGTCGGCGAAGGGTAGGCGGCCATAGCTGGCCTTTTGGGAAAATCGATAAACGGAACAAAACCCATCTAAACCAGTGGAACCCATCTATTTTTAACCAGGCTCACCGATCAACAGGACACCTATGGGCATGGCGTGAAGCTGGAGCTCGCCCTCTTTGGGCTTACAAGGAAAACCAATCCAAAAATTTGGATTGTAGCTTGCATTTGGTACCCTTTGTTGGGCAGTAGGATATCTTGTTGGTAGTTGCCCTCCCTCCCACGTTGCCCTGGCACTTCGCAGGTCCCTGGAGGAAACTGATCTTCCAACATCTCAAAGGAAGGGTACCCTCTTTTGGCTTAAGGGGAAAATATGGTTCCAGTACGGGTTTGTGTGTTGGATTTGGCTCCCTTTTTGGGTGGTAAAGGGACAGCTATCGGAAAACCGAAATCCGTTTTGGCGGCCCCCCGATTTTTGAGCCACACACAGTGCTGACTGCGGATGCGCAAAATCCATTTTGCATCGCTGGATTAAGACCGAATAGCGCGATGAACCACCACTAAGATGGCTTCTGCTAGCCCTAACCACTACCGGGTCCCAGGGGAAAACCAGGCGTTCATATAGTGATTGCATAGTGGTTGTATGTCCCGTTGAACCTTCGGGGGAGGGCGTTTCCTATCACAGGGCCTCTTACATTTCCCTGTTGCATCACCCCACAAGAAAACTCATTTTATAAAAAACACAATGCAACCAAAGGTGGTTAAAGCAACCAAAAGGAGAGTGTTTCGACATTCTATGAACCCAGCTGCAGCACGTTCTATACAGGAAACCCTCACTTTGGGCTTGAAACATGCGTATAAATTTCTGTAGCTGCTATGAGACACGGAAGCACAGGTGTGTGTGTGTGTGTGTTTTCCTAAAATAAGGGGCCCTGTAAGCGTTAATCTGAAAATTGTGATTGCATTGGTCTTCCCACAACCTGCCGCCAAAAAAATAGATAGCGTTGCCCCACCACCCCTGCATGATACCCCTCTCTTGGGGTATTTGAGTTCTTTCAGATTGCTTGGCTCCAAAATACTTTCTAAGATGTTCTAGGTAAGGTGTTAGAAGCGCTTCTAAAATACCTTCCAACATAGCTCCAAAATGTCTTCTCATAAAGTATAAATACCCTCCAACATATATTCTAAGTGTTTCTGGGGACCCCGGCCCGTTCCGGCCGTTCCGGTCCTGTGTACGGATCCCAAGACACGGAGAACAGCTCCTCCGGCGACCGCTCCCGGCGCTCCGCGCGCTCGGCGCGCTCCAAGCTCCGGGTGCGCGGAGCCGAGCTCGACCGCGGCAGGCGCAGCCTCTCTCTCTCCTCGGACGGATATTGGGGCAGCGGTCAGATTTTTGCATTCGCCCCAGGCGACTTACAGGACCAACCTATTATCTCCAAGAATATGTTTGTTGACCCCCTAGGCATCATTTTCAAGAGTAAGACCAGGTTGATTCTTGCATGACTGGCTGGTGCTCAGTGTGTGGGAATGAACCGTTTCGGGATTCCCTTAAACGAACCTTGTAGGGCATTCCCTCATTCCCTGCTGAGCAGCAGCAAGACGATTCGCCCCAAAGGCATCATGTTCTAAAGTAAAAAACCAGGCTTTCGGTTGCAAAACCGTAGTTTTTGGTAAGCAGCAGGGTCAAAACCAGGTATTTTGTTTGCACCCTTTGTGTGTAAAGGTTCCTGGAGTAGAGGGAAGACCTTTATTGAAAGAGAGTTGGATCTCCAGATCGCGTTAAGCCTTTTTGAGGTGCCAAGTCTTAGGGAACCCTTTGGTGGACATCAGAAATTGGGATTTGCGTGCAGGATCTCCTTGTGACAAGTGGGTAATTTCGGGCCCGATCCCCTTTCTCGTCCTCCAAGCCAACAGTAAACCAACTGTTTTGTCAGTTGATTCCAGCGCTTCCATTTAGCACTATATCAGGTGCTTTTTGTGCCTCTACCTTTTATATTATGGTTCCCCCTAGACAAAAAGCTTCTCAGCCAAGGGTCTGATGGAACCACGCACACAAAAGCAGCAACATGTTCGGTTTGACAGCACAAGTTGGTTGCTCTTGACCCCCCTCAAAAAGTTTAACTTTTTGGGGGTTTAGTGGACAACACCTTTATTTCCCAAAAAGTTTCCAGTCTAAAGATCCAATCGAATAGCAGTCAATCAAAGCCTCAACAAAAGAACAACCGTTACCAGCAAACCCCCAACCACTGCTCTTTGGTTGTACTTACTAACCTTGCTAACCTTCATCTACCCGAATCGTTTTGATTATGCTCATGTTCAGGACAGGGGAGCCACCACCGTCACGCCACTTTCGGTCCTCTGCTTCGCGTGCCTCTCGCGCTGCCTTGGCGTTCCAGTACTTCTTCCAGCCCGGCGGTTGCTCCTTGTCTGAGAGGAAGGATCTCTGAAGCCAAGCTGCATGCATTGGGGGAAGGAAAAAAAACACGAATAAAGCAAAACACCTATACCCAATGGTCTTTATAAGACCCATTGTGTTGTTATTGTTCTTTTTATTTGTTATTTTTAAACAAACAAGCAACGAGCTTATAAAAACCCAAGTACCCCTGAAATCTATTTTGAGCAGCCCACTCTTGGCTTTCCTTTGTTGCCTTCCCCAGAATAAATACGGCACCCCCCCCCCGCCCCCCAAACAATCAACATTCTCTGGGGCCCAAACGATTTATTAACAGGGTAATTAGGGGTCGACGTCAAAATCACAATCTTCTGCGGAATGAATTTGAATAAAACCGTTTGGGCTGCTTTCTTCATTTGTGCGGCTCAAACGTAGAAGGCGCAAATTAAATCTAGAATACAATCACAGACATAAATTGTATTCTATAGTGGCACATGCCAAATGGGAACTTAGAAAGTCAACACATGCGCTGGAATACACTCGAGTAAGGCTTGAACTGGGCGAGAAATCAGCCAGCTTAGTATTGTTGCAGAATTGGCATATCTAAAAGTATTGGGGACCCGGCGTGGAAAACAACTGTATTTATTCATAGGGTGCATTTATCAATAGGGGACGGGATTAAAGTAGCTCGGGGACGGGTGCTCGGGGACGGGTGCTTCTTGTTTGACAGATTGCAACCTATCCCCCGGTTTCGAACTCGGCTTCCATTTAGACCAAAGCCTCTGTTTAATTCACATAGGCGATCCAAGTCTCAAGTGGGGAAGTGAACCGTTGGTTTCCCCAAGGGAAACCGACTCGATTGGGTCTGATTGAAAAATCCATGTGTTTTCAACCAAGAAACCAACCAAAGCATGTGTTGGATTTTGTAGCCTCAATTTGCTGAGAAGTCCCCCAGAGAAACAAATCAGTACTGATAGATTCCATTTTAAACCAACATGAAAAGACTGTTCACAAAATCTGAAACGCAAATGGAAGGTCTCCGTAATGTTGACCCCGGGTTCACAAACCCGTCCTGCTGATAGGAAGTGTCCCTTTTTTGTTGTGATGAACCAATTCTTTAAAAAAGGAAAAAAGAAAAACAACTATATGAATCAACCAGTTTTTTTTTTAATTAATCTGAAGTTCCCATTCGAGGGGACAGGGCCGCCACATTTTGCATCGCTTCGCGCTCCTGTCTCAGCGCCCGGATCAGTGACACCGGGCTGCCAGGGCTTGCCGGCGACGCGAAATGACCGCCGGGGCCCATCGAGGCGTCCAGCGCGGGGAACCCGTCCATGGCGAATAGGAGGACATGGACGTGGGTTGGGAAACGGATGGTCCAATGGGCCCACATGGTTGCTTAACATGCTGGTTGCGGAAGTAGCTGAAAATAGCCGGTTCTTTGTAGTCATGACTTGTTGCAGCATGTCTTGGGTCAGTATCAACTGGCAAACACTTTCTACATGAACTAATGATGCGCACGAAATCAAATGCATAGGGATTCCTCGCTGCTCTCTATCACAATCACTGCTGGATCCCTACAAGATAAGAAATGCTACCATGCTGCATACGCTGCATGTCACGGCCCGTCGCTTTCAGAGCGCTGCAACATCAGTTCTACCAGCGTGTCGAATCGAACCACGTGACCGGATGCTCAACGACAAATTAACTGTATATTAGTTTACCGACCCTGTTGTTCCTGAAGGTTCATGTTGAAATGTCCCAGGCAACACAAATCGTCTGCATAGCCAAATTTCTGAGCGTTCGTGGTCTGGAGAAAGCACTGCAAAATCACCGTCCAGCTTACAAATCTGGATGTGAAGCACCATGAAGCCAGTTTTTTGGGATAAGGCTCCTATCCACTTCCATTATTGGAGGGTAGATTTGGGCTCAGACTAAAAGCACGGACGGACTAGATACCCTAGAGGATATGGAAAGATCAGTGTGTCCCCTTTGCAGGCAAATCAGTGAGTCTCTGACATGTTCCAAGGCCAGAAACTGTACAATTTGGCTGAACGGCATCTGCAATGGAGCATTTTTGATCTATGCAAACCACCGGGGCAAACAGAGGCTGACGTTGCATTAATTCCTCTGTACACTGAATTCCGATCTGGAGATGTTCATCTCCAGGAGGCATATCACAGGCATGCGGTGTCTGGAGTTGTCGTCTGGAGTTGTCGTCCGGTAGGCCGCATGCGGCCCAGCGCCGATTGCTTTTCCAGATCGAGCTACTCCAAGACTGCCCCAGTGCCTGATGCCTGGTGAGAGCATGTAAAGATGATCGACGCTTCGCTCCTTAGGAGCATTGGGCATTGGCTTGAGCAATAGCTCAAGCCAAGATGCAGGTCGGTCGGCCGGTCGGCAAAGCAACTTTGCGCAACAAATGGCCGCCGACCTGACCGGTAAACCCGGTAAAGACAAACATCTGGCATCCAGCAACTGCTTTGTTCCGGTGCCGCGTTTGTGGCTCGTGCCCTGGTGCTCGAACCCTGAAAACATATCGATCCATCGTGTCCAGTCGCAAAACAAGTTATATCCTACACAGGTCTGCGTCTGCAAGAAGAGGGATAACTGAGATAGACAGCCCCGTGTGCCGTGGTCGTCAAAACTCATTTGTGACGGCCATGGTCATTCTGCCCTTATTGCGAGTCCTTATTGTGGTTGTCTAACCTCTAAGAGGTTCATGACCATACCAAGCTCAAGCAAAAGGGTGCTTTGATCATGGCACGCTTGCTGTCTAAACCAACACGCAACGTAAAGTTGGGCGAAGCCGCAAGACTCGCGCGCTGGGACGATGGGTCGCCGGCCGCATAACCCGGCGCTCACTGCACCGCGCAAACAGAGCTCTTCCTGAAAGTTGAGGTTCGACTGAACATCAGGACGCAGAGCCTAAATCCTCATTGGGGGGCGATGGGTGTGTCTTTCTTTGGGCGACTCCCCTAAAAATGGGTGGCTTCCTTTTGCAGACCCAGATCAAGAAGCCCCAAACTTGGCTTTCGCTTGGTTTCCAAAGCTGCGAGGCATCTGGACAGGGCCTTCCTTGGCTCATCTCACCCGAGCTCGTTTGCAATGTGTCCATACTGTCCATATATCTGCCGACGTTGAGCCAATCCACCGGAGGAAAACTGGGTCATCTCTGTAGAATGTAAAAGCCGTATCAGCTCCAAGCATAAAACGCGTGTGAGTTTTCATGGGTTCCAGACCCTGTGGTTGACATCGAAATTCAGGGATTCATGTCCACCAACCACTTATGAGGTGCTTCCCTAGCAAAATTCAAAGCCAGATGCAAACTGAGCTTGACGGGAGTGACGGGAAGCCCGAATTGGTTAGAAGCTTCGAGGCATTCTGTCCTGGCATCGGAGTTGGCCGGACCAGACCAGGAGTCAAGATCGATGTCCACCTGCGACGAAAGCTTGATTTTTAGAAAGACGCAAATGAATCGTGAAATTCCATGAATTCCACTGGATCACTGGAAAAAGCTATCAACGCCTAGCCGAACCGACTTAAAGGGCACCAGTGTGTTTTTTATCCTTTGAGCTTCATTACAAGTAATTACTGCAAGAGCCTAATTGATTAATTAGAATAGAGTTTTGGGGTGCTGTCAAGCCAAACGCAGATTAGGGTGCTTTCAAGCCAAGAATCAGTCAATCATAGGAGAGAACTCATTTAGGCCCCCATCACCTACATTCCATTCAGCTTGCCATTTTGAAAGCTGAGTGCTTTAGGGCTTGTGGTGGGCTCCACTTGTAGCTCGACCATGGCTCTGGGGTGACCGGGTGGGCTCCGGTCAAACAAGTCCGTTTGGTGTTCAAAGGCGTAGTTGCCCGAAGGACCAAGAATCCAAAGGTGATAGGCTTTTGGGGCCACTGAAAGTAAACTTAAGACGAAACTATGTCAAAAGTTAAAAGGTCGGCGTTGGGCAAGCACATTCGATTGAGCCATTTCAAGCCATAGTGCTTGTGATTTGTCCCAAAACGCGTGTTGCGGTGTTTGTGTCCCCCCAGAAAATGAAGAAAAAAGTCTATTCCAGGGCTTCCAAAAATTTCCAGGGCTTCCAGGGATTTCCAGGGCTTAAGGTGAGCGAAACCAAGTGAATGCGACTCACAGGTGTCGCCTCAAACTGCGCAAAGACGGGCCGGTGGTCGGAGCATTGCAGGCCTGGCACCTGCAAGGGGGTCCATGCCGCGGCGAGTGCCAAGAAGACGTGCAGTTACTCATTTTATTGGGGGAGTCTGGAAACGAAGATAGCAAATGTACATCCCTTTTGCTTTCGTTTTGGATTTGTCGCTTATTTTCTGTTTGCGGGCATGGCCGATTCCATTTGGCACCCGTCTTCAGCGCTGAAACTGAACACCCAAGGCGCAGAGTTGTATGCCATGGGCTTGACGTGCACATCCTTCTTCCAGAGAATCCGGTCCTGCCAAGGACAAGTGGCTGTGGGTCAAACCCCTGTATATTTGGTGAACATCAAAATAGGTGGCAAATGGATTTTCATCCACCCCAAAATGGAGCCGTAGGTTATGCCCCATGGCCAAGTCACTCCCTTCAAGAGCGCACATCGCGCCCTGCGGTCCGTCCAACTTGGAACGCGCTGCTTCTTGGAAGAGTCATACACTTCCTCGGCAAGTCACCCAGCCCACCGGCACAGATATTTGTGTCAATAAGGAAGACCCTCATGGTGGCGTTCCTCTCAGCTTCCCTTTAAACCAACCTGAAAACGGTACCTTCAACAAACACACACACACACACACACACACACACACACATGGGTGTGGCTTCCTTCAAGCGGGAAACCAACGGGAAAACCACCAGGGGTCCCCTAAAAAACGGACGAGCCGCAGCCCGCAATCAGACACGAGTGTTCTGCGCTGAGGTCTGCGCCGAATGCTTATCGAACTTGTATGTGGGAGCGAAGTTGATCTGCGCCTCGATTTTAACGACCGGACAACCAACTGGGCGCCTCTTGAAATCGAAGGACCTCCCAAAAAGGTGGTTCTCCTTTTGGTGTTGTTTGGGAAACACAACACCCTGAAAGGGGTACCCTCAAGAATAGAGCCACCCAAATCTACAGGTGTCTCCTCCATCCCGAAAAAACAACTCTTGATGATCGAGTACCTTGTTGGGATCGTACTCCTGATTCCTGGAGTTACGACTGCGAAATGGAGTATGGTAAACCTCTATATAGAACAAACGCTTGGTGGACCAATTGCTATCAAACGGCTTGCTCATTGACTTTTGGGGAGGGGGTATTTTGTTTAGGCTCATCTGACATCCATTTGAGAGTGGCACATAAATTCACACGGCACTGCTCGAGCCTCCTCGAAGTGTGACCAGAGTCCCGCATGACCTCCGATGTTTCCATGGGTGTTCGTGTGCATGCCCACAGTTTGGACTGGTTTTAAAGGGAGCAAATCATTTTGTTGGGCCCTTTAAAGACACATGGGCTCAAAGCACGACCCCAAAGAGGGGCGCTAGCACCTGTATCCAAGCTGCGGAGGCTCAAAATTGGATAAGAGTGGCCCGGAAGTTGTTATTGGCTCAGTTTCAGGAGAGATACAGGGAACCTCGGTTTGCCCTCTACAAGAACCAGGGGTTCACATCCCCAAACCACAAATCCATTCCACCACCGAAGGGTTCGCTGACGCACTTGTGCCTTCTTGCGCTTTCGACTTGCCCGGCCTGAGTCGCCTTTCAGCAAGGGCAGCAGCTGATCCTTCTCCAGGCATCTGTCAAACTGCCTCGTCTCAGAATATTTCACGAAAAAATGCCGCGGCAATTGTTGGGTTCGCTTTTGCAGGTCTTTCTGGGATAGGGTGTGAAGTCTTGAAGCTGAAGGATACCACTTTGGGGCCAAATCACGAAGTATATCGGGAACCGGGCGGAGACTGCCTTGCAAATGTCGGAACACGCGACTTACTTTGCGCGATTCTGGAGGACCGGGTCTCAATCGACCCACAAAACCGCCAGGTCACGTTTAAACCAGGAACCATTTGATAGCCGTTGGGGGGAGCCTGGTTCTAAACCCTCCGGGAGTCACCAAGAAACATGTTTTTTTGGAAAGGACCCTAAACGCGTGCGTGAGAGGTTTGTCTCGTTCGGGCATGTTCGGGCAACGCATTGGACACTCCGCCTACCTGGGAAGACCCTACGGAAAATTCAGGACGTTGTCCTTGTGCCTGGGTTCCCATGGCTTTCTCTGTTTATTTTTGGTTCCCATGGCTGAGCCTCTGCGAAACCACGGCTTTTTCCATGTTCCCATGGTGTCCCCTGAGTTTCCAAGTCAGGTAGACAGGCGTAGAACTGCGGGCACAGTCCCTCAGGTCGACGCTTTGCCGCAATCCACGCATCCACCGTCTCCCGGCTCGCATCCAGGCGAGTGTTGAGGTCCCCCTGCGAGAATCTGCAGACGCGACATGGCTCCAAAGGTTGATTCCCCATTTTCTTCCGCAGGGATTTGGCTTCGCCTTCAAATCAACCAGAAGGCAGTCCTCTAGAAAACGCCACGCCCAGAGGTTGGGAAGCCGTCAGAATTCCGGGCTTTGGGGATCCCTGGGTTTGATTGGCCAGCCACTGCCAAAGTCGGGCCGCGTTCTGTGCAGGAAGGAAGAGCTCGCATCGTAAAAAGAAAGGACCCCCACATAAACGGCCACCGCCAACCAACCCATTCTGGTCAGAGGCTGGCCTTTTCTGGTGGCTTTATACTTTGTTTCACGGGAATCCAAAAAAACACCCACTGGGCTCCATATGGCCATGGGTCAAAATCAAAATCGTAATGTCAGTGAACATCCCAATCCCCACTAAAATAGAGGTGCACCACCCACCCCAAAATGGTATCATTGGTTTTGATCCACAGCCATATGCTGTGAGACAAACCCATCGAGATATCCCCGCCATGAAGAACACCCGGTCGAACTCCCAGTGGACACCGCTCGTGTCCTGGAAGCCGCCCGAGCGACGCTCAGGTGATTGGTGAAGCCGGTGATTGGGGTTCCATGGGTTGGCCAGACGCGCTGCAAGTGAACTGTTTGATTGAAAACAGATTCCAGACATGAAGCGGGCTCCCTATGGTTCGCGTGAACACATCACCCCTAGCAAGGGAAACTCGCCGCTGGGCTAGAAAGGTGATGTTCAAGCGACCCAAAAGGAGGGAGCCAGAATGAAGGAACCTGAAAAGGAGAAAGCTTGGGCAACGAGGTGATTTCTGACATCCAGACTTGGACCCCGATTGGAATGGGCTTTTTGCCCGATCGCGATTCCCTCGCAAGTCGCGGCTTCCCTGGGGCCATCTACCAGCTTCCCAATCCAAACCAAAACATCAAGACTGGTGGCTTGGATGGGACACTTCCTATGCATTTTCACTGAGAACCGGTTGGTTTGCAAGCCCATCCAAACTGAGCCGGCTATCTGAGTCACAACATTGGTAAACAGTGCCCGACCGCCTGTGCCATTGGCTCCGTGGTCCTGTTAGCGTGTTTGTTTTGTCGCTTTAATTGGGATAGCCACCAACCATTCTCGCAAGAATCCACTTCTGGGAATGCGGTGTCATTCTCACTTCCTCTCTGAGACCAAGCAAGTGTTTTGGGCTTGCTAGAATTTGCTATATACAAAAAGAAACCACATGAAACCACGAGCATGTTGCACTTTGGCCAAACTTGTTGTGTACCACAAAAACTGTCAACCTGTCGTTTAATGTTGACCCCACATTAATCAACTTCAGATTATGGGTGTTCCCCTCCAAAAGTAGTGATTCCGCACTACACCCAAGGACACCCCCCCCTGTTGACACACTGAGGTTGAGTAATACGGGGTCAACATTGCCACTACAAATGGTCCAAATCCAAAACGTCTCCAATCCGACTGCTCTGAGCACGGGTGCCCTCGGTCCTTACGCTGGCGCATGGGCGAGCTCTCGAGGATGCGATGGAAGTTACTAGTGCGGTCCTTCGCCCACAGATCTGGAGGAGAGACGGGAACGACTTGGAATCTATCCTCGGTTGCTTTCTGCTCCCCTGCTAAAAGTTTAACTTTTAGTTGGCCAAAAAAAGTAAAGTCCTAACATCCAAGCAAGATGCGACACAGTTATCATTTTGGTTGGCTATCTCATGAAACCATATGTGATATGACTTGATCTTTCCTTATCAGTCTATTGTTTATTTATGTTCATATGATTTTATTCAGCCTTCATCTCCATCACATCTACGTACTGTAAATCGATATTCAAACTTAGAAGAGGATAATGGCAATATGTAAGATATGAACATTTTAGAAACGACAAACAAATCTCTCAAATTTCCAAGATATTACTTTTGGAGACTAATTGGGTCTTTGTCTCTCTCTCTCACCTACGTCCTACCTCTATTCTCAACTCCAATATTTCCCCAGATAGCTGAAAGCTATAGGGGTTCTAACTTCTAATAAAGAGGGGAAAGTGATTTGCGAGATTGACGGTTGGGTGCTAGGGGGCATGCACTTTGGGTTCTGTGCATGTGCTGTCTTGGGGTGCTGGTGGCGGCGCAGGCGCATTTTCGCGAGATTGACGGCAGGGTGCTACGGGGCCATGCAGTTTGGGGTGCTGATGCAGGCGCTGTTTTGGGCTGCTGCTTGTGGTGCTGTTTGAGGCGCCGGTGACGGCGCGGGCGCATTGTTGCAATATTGACGGGCCGGGTGCTAGGGGGCATGCAGTTTGGGGTGCTGGTGCACGCATTTTTGCGACACTGATGGCTGGGTGCCGGAGGGCTTTGGGGTGCTGTTTGGGGTGGCGGTGCTGGTGACGCTCGGGCGCATTGTTGCGGGACTCGGGGGGTGCTGTTGGGGTGCTCATCAGGTGTTCTGGCACAGGCGCGCTTTGGCGAGACTCACGGCAGGGCTAGGGGGCATGTGTGGAGTGCTGGTGCAGGTGCAGCTTTAGCTATTTGGGGTCTATGCTGGTGTCAGTGTAATTATAATAAGCGAGACATCTGATGATCAGCGATGGATAAGAACAGCACAATGTACAAGAGATGATAATAGTATCGTTATATCATGCTTAATATGTCTACGTTGCATGCGATTCTTGCTAACCCATCTTACCTTCAGGTAATATTGTTAGGATTAGCATGGCTTCAATATTTTGTTCCATCCCTTGTCTCCCTTCTCCATCCTTCTTTGCCAAGTAATTGTTAGTCTGAAGAAGCAAAGAAGGATGTGGAAGGAGAAAGAGAGTGAGTGGATGGGATGAAGAGCGAGTGAGCGAGAGAGAGAGAGAGCGACCCATCCCAATCGCTATCACTCGCTCTCTACCGCTGCTCTTGCAATCGCATGCCCTGCAATGAACAAGGAGTGAGTGGGTATGCGAGAGACACAAATGGAAGAATGGTCATCATCAGATTATTAATTGGTCAAAGATAGGCAATAAAACAGAAATAAACCAGGTGATGATGATGATCATGATGATGATGATGATGATGATGATGCTGATGATGATGATGATGATGCTGAACAACCTATCTCCCCCCTCCAGCTTACCAATCCATCCAGTACCCGAGCTGACGGTGGGTTTTACTCACATTACTCAGAATATTATAAAGGCTTCTGTGGGTGTGAATTTCCGGGGGAGCCCTTTGGTGCTCATCATTTAGGTTCCATCAACCATTTGGGTAGCCATGTAGGCCTTTTGATAAACTTCATGAAAGCAGGCATGGTAGGAACCGAACCACCGGTCAACAGTCAAGGATGCTGTGGGTGGTCATTTGGTCTCTCAGGAACCCTTCCAATGGCTGTCATGGGCCATGCAGGTCTCTCGCTATCCACCCTTATGGTCGTCTAAATTTTCATCCACAGGGTCATGCTCATCCCTATTAACCACGAGTAAAGGGGTGCTTGATCAAGGCCAATGTGTGGTTCTTTGAGGCTCGGCACTCTTTATCAGCTGGACTTTAAGGACCAAGGGACACCTTTTGAGGTGTTTAACACATATCCTATTCACAGGCCTATACTGTTCTGCAGATTGATACGGCCCCCACCACCCCCCTCCTTGCTATCAACAAGTCTCCAATTTCCGAGTGACGCCGTTGGGTTCCATGAGTGCTGTTTATGGCCGCAGTCTTAAGCCAAAACTTGGAGGACCCCTGTTCCAGGCACTGTAGTTTTGTGGGATCCCTCCGATTCCACGTCCGCAAATGCTTCTTGGTAAGATCAATGAGCTTAATTTCGTGACCCGCACGGAAAATTAAACGGGGGTCACCACATCTGCGAGGTTTAAGAGAAATCAACGTGTCAGTCTTGTTTGCGATGAATCTCCCGGCAGGAGTTCGCAAATGCATTCCTATGCGAGCCTTCATCATTTCCACTCAACACCTTCCCCGTCTTCCCTCAATCTGAACAAAACAAAACACCTTAGGACAGTCTCTCATGAGCCCCCTTTGCTTCCGTTTGCGCTGCGCTCCTTCGCACGTGCAATCCACCCAAGTCCGAACTCCGAGCAAGGTCGAAGATTTGGCCGTGGGTCAAAACCAATGGTATCCCATTTTGGTATAGGTGAATTCACCACGCATTTTAGAACCTATTTGAGTGGATGGATTGGTTGATGTTCATTGGGGGTGTTGGATTTTGACCGGCCACTTCTCTCGCGTCCTGCATCTTGTTGGCGTGAGCTGCCAGGTGCGCGTTCACAAAGAGCAGCCGGGTATTGCCCAGCCTGAAGGCCACCTGACTTGACTCGACTCCCGTTTCCCCGAAACTTGCGCCGGGCGAGCTCCGTCTGTGGCAGGTCCGACTTGAGCAAACACCCACCCTCCTGGCCCTCCTCGTTTGTGTGGGCGATTCTTTTCGTTCTTTTGGTCCAAGAGCAGCTCTCAACCTGCCAGCAGCTCAGCAGGCGCCATCTTTTTGGCCAGCGGGCGCCGGCGCGTCGCTTTCGCCCGGCGAGGGCTCGTCTGGGACGGGGCTCTCCGAATCTGCTCTGTTCACCACGACTGAGAGGTGAGACGACGAAGCCGCACCTGGCCTCGGACGCAGCGAAATGACACTGGGCTCTGTCAAAATGCCCCCACCTTTTGGCTCAGTTTGAGAAGGGACCACCATAAAAGAACACCACTTTAGACAACATTGGAACCCCTTCAGTTTAAAAAAAAGAAAGGACAGCAGGGCTCTATTCCAGCTATTCAGAAGCATCCACTTCGTTTAAACACATCATTTCAGTTTAAGGGACAACTCCGTCTGTAGTTCAAGTACCCTTCTGAGGGGCATCCTGGGTGCTATTGCAAATAGAGGGTTTGGAAATTGGAGAAAAAACAACTCCCCTCTTGGTCTTCTTTTGGGGAAAAGAAGGGCTAGTCATCGCACCCATCACTTGCAGACGCGGTGCCGGGCGTTTCTCTTCGCGGCCGCCTGGTCCATTTGAGGGTGGTGGGGTCAGTTTGGGTTTAGGATTGGCTTCAGATTGGCCAAGGGGTGGGTCTAGGGTGGACTCATGCGACTGATGGGTGTTCGGGGTCGAATTTAGGGCAAACTTAGGGTAGGCTTAGGAGTGTGCGGGTTTGGGGTGGGTTGTGGGTGCTTGCTTGCTTGCTTGCTTGCTTGCTTGCTTGCTTGCTTGCTTGCTTGCTTGCTTGCTTGCTTGCTTGCTTGCTTGCTTGCTTGTGCTTGCTTGCTTGCTTGCTTGCTTGCTTGCTTGCTTGCTTGCTTGCTTGCTTGCTTGCTTGCTTGCTTGCTTGCTTGCTTGCTTTGCTTTCTTGCTTCCCTGCGGGTTGGCGGCGGAAAAATGCAAACTATCAAGCAAGTGTTTTCTTAAACAAATACAGTCAGTCATACACCAACATTTTCCCAAGGCTTGGTTTATGTTTGGCTTCCTGGTGAAAACATCCAAGGGTTTTCTCAATTTGACACAACAGATCCAATGTGGATAGACTTATCAAACAAACAACTTCCCCCTCTTTGAAGAACGCTCTTTCTTCAGCATGTCCCGACAGCGCACAGGAAACTAAATCTTAAATCGGACTCTGACAAGGGCCTTAGTTCAAAGATGGAGTGACTGAACCCACCCATGTTGACCATCCCCCCCTTTTTGAATGCCATTCCCCCCCCCCCACATGATGTTGCTCGACCCTTCTGGTGGCGGACGCTAGCAAAAGATTCAAGGGGATTCTTTCTACCTTCTTGCTTAGTCAGCGGGTAACATCATACCTTGAAAAAGAGAGAGTACCCCCTTTCCAACAATCATGGCAGTGAACAGGGGCTTCTCTACAAGAAAAGCAATCTTGCAGAACCCTCCTGTCAGCTTCGATTGTTGGAAGGAGGATTTGTGGAGTAGCCGGTAAGCCTTTGTATGACATTTGCCCGATGCTCGAAGCCCTGCCTTGGGCATTGCGAAGCGCGAGGGAACCGCCTCAGCTTGAATGCTGCAGTACCCGGGTTGGCTAAAGGGATCGGGGTCCAACTACCGACACACACACACACACACGCAAATACATATATATATATATATATAACATACACATGTAAATTTCACGTTGGAGGCTTCTTTGATGGAACGGGCGTACGGCAGTGAAACAAACCGGCCGCTCGCCAGTGCTCTCAAATGCCCGTTGCTCCATCCAAGCCATGTTAGCTCCGTGCCTATCGCCCATTGTGTGGGCTGTATGCGCCTCGGGAACTTCATCCCATGAGATTCTGTCACATCACGGTGTCAGCCATCGGGTTGAAAACTTTCAGGGAGAGTAAGGCCCAAACATTTGCTGCCTTATTGGGGACTGGGTCTCAGGTTGCTCGGTACGTGGGGCGGGCTTTCGTTCGGGTAGTGGATGGAGCCTGTTGCCAATCACGCCGATGCCAGTCATTGGCATGCCCTAATTTTGGTATACGCGAGTTCACTTTTACCACATCTTGCTGCCGTGGTCCTTTCTTGACTTAGTGTGTTCTCCTCCCGTCCTCTGTCCCAATTGATTTGGGCTAAGGGTGGGTAAGGTCACATTAATGTCAGGCGGATCATCAAGACGGTGTGTTCTCGAAGGTAAATATCAGACAAATGACTTGCCTGGTTCAGAAAAACAAAAGTCAGGAGTTGAAGTTCACAGGAGCCTCTTCGAGTACTGCAGGAGTGTTAGAACGTGGTTCTCGTTCAGAACCTGCCGACAGTGCCTTTCACTTTGGTCACGCCTCCTGAAAGAGGATGAGGGGCAACAGTCTTCCATCATCCACTTTGTCAAACCAAGGGCCCGAAACCAGAGACAAACCAATAACCCTTTTTGGAGTTGGGGAGCCATCAATCGATGTCGAGTCGTTGGCCATTGTGGCTCCCGACTCCATGTTGAATGTTGAGCAGTATCACTTTGATCTCAGAGTTGGGACACACACACACACACTCGCTCACATATACATATATATGTATACAATGTACATGCACGTGATGTGCCCATGCTTACGCGCACATGTATGTATATGTTGACATTTGCGTGAACACGCGCGACACATCTCCTAGGTGGTTTCAACAAACAGGGTTTCCTTCGGTGGCCGGTGTTGACACATAAGTCAATGATGTGTATATATGTATGTATACACATGACATGTTTCAAAAAATATTGATGTGTATAGACTATGCGCATGACTTGAGGACCCACGCCCTCCCTGCTTGGCCAGGATCCAGATCTGGCACGTGCAGGCAGGCAATCAACATGTCCATGCACTCTCAGCATTCCAGGTTTTCGGGGTCAAAAGAACAAGCATGTGTGCAAACCAAAGACGAAGTATAGCACGTCATGTTTGACGCCCAGCTCATTGACAATCGGCATGGCATGGTCCCTTTTCACTCGTAAAGCTGGATCCGAAGTGGATTTTCGGATGGGAGCAGTTCGCTGATTGCAGATGGTGCTTGACCCCAGAAGCAGGTTCCGCTTCCTAGCATGCTGCTTCCAGACCAATGGCTCGCTCCAGCGCCTGAGTCACTGCTGGTGGTCATGTCCGCCCATCGCTTGCGTGGCTTGGTCGCTGCCGCCTGCCGAAGAACTGCCGAGCCGGATTTGCTTTGTTCAATGGGGGTGGAATGTTTCTTTTAAGGGGATTCCCAGGTTCATTCTCAAAACCGCTGTCGATTCCCGAGCAAGTATTGATTCAGGGGATGCAGGGTCCAAAAAACATCCGTGGAACCTCAGCTAGACCTTGGAACTTCTCCAAACGGGGGTCTTTTTTGGAGCTGGTATCCCTTTGTTTGGTGGATTAAAAGGAAAACCAAAAGGACACTCACCATTATGCGGGTCCCGGTGCAACAAAAAACCAGACATATCCTTAAAATTCGACCCTCAAAATAAGGGGACCCCTTCATTACCCCTTCTGCCAAGTCCAATGAACGTGGCGTCGCTTCAAAAACCAAGCAGGGCCTGAACAAGACACACCCGTCTTGATACTCTATGTATATATATATACATATACATATATATATATATATATGCGTGTGTATTATATATTTATGTATACCTTCATCCATGAAACAGACGTTCCTTTCTGTGCAATCCTTGAACAAGTCATAGATCTCCTTATTCCCATCCTTACAGCTTACGGCTTCAGGTCGCAGGTGCCTGCCAGCTGGAGGCAGCAGCCGCCTTGGCATCGGCGTCGCTCTCCTGCGGGGCGAAGGTCTGGGTGAGTCTGAAGAATTCACAGGAGATCTCTCTCTCTCTCACTCTCTCATTCTCTCTCTTTCTCTCTCTCTCTCTCACTCTCTCATTCTCTCTCTCTCTCATTCTCTCATTCTCTCATTCTCTCATTCTCTCTCTCTCTCTCTCTCAAGTCACTGGTTCTTTGGGCCAAACACAGGGGCATGATGCTTCAATTCAGATTTTGCGGGGTTGATGTCCAACCAGCGAGGTGGTATGCTATTAAACTCTAAGATTCCAATTCTTCAGGCCCAATCTGACGAGCCACAAGGGGTGCCAAAGGCAGGGAGCCCATGGTCCCTGGCCCCAAGTAGATACTCTGTCACTCACATGTGGCTCCCCCTATGACTCCAAAACGGCAACTCTCTGAGTCAGCGTCAGTTGATCCCCAACAAGCTGAACTTGTTGCAAGCTCGTGTTCAAAAACTAGAGGTCGCTTTGGTCATTTTCCCGTTTGTTCTGGTAATACACCCAAGGTGAAAGTAGATGGCCCACCCCGACTCTACCATGTACTTTCACCCATCTCTCGATTTCCAACATGAAGGCGGAAGGTCGTACCAAGCCTTTATGTACATATATGTATATGTGTGTATACGTATATACATTCACAAATACCAGTGAACTCTCTTATTTGAAAGGCTTTGGGGAGTCCTATATAAATATATACATAGCCGGAAGAGGTGCGTACGACGTGTCCCTTTACACAGCCCGGACTCAACAGTTCAGCCCCTGGCTCAAACATTCAGTGAGAAGACTCAGGCGACTGATTCAGGTGACATATGCTGGACTGGGTTGTCCTTCTTTAACGGTACCCGGTTTGGAGAGTCACAACCCACCAAACAAACAAGGACGTCAAATCAAGCTACAGAAGAAGAAAAAAACAGGAAAAAACAAAACAGAACAAAAAACAACATGTAGAGCTTTGAAATGACTCCTCCGGTGGTCTCTGGGTGCAAAACCCACGAGAGTTGTTGAGGCGCCTCATCTAAGAGGGTTCTCATGGGTCACCATGGTAGCCCAAGAGTGAGACACATTCATGGCAGATGGGACTTTGTGCAACTCCCTCAAAAGACAACATCAAAGAGCCCTCTAGAAACGGGGCCCCACCCAGGTGTTCAATATGTGAACCCCCAGAGCACGCAGGGTTTCTCTGGGTTTCCTTTACACATCATCCAAGTAGGGCGTAGCCTTTTCAGATTCTTGGGGAGATGTTCTAGTCCAAGGCAGCAAACCCCTTTTCAGCCCTGGACGGTGCAAAAAGTCGACCTTGGTGTCTACTGCTCTCTGAAAACAAACAACCCCATTTTCGAATTCCTCGAAAAATCAAAGGGCAAATATCCAACCCACGAGCAGCCAAGTGGCTCCACCCAAAAACCATCCACCCCACCCCATCGCTCGGAGACCGAGCCCACGTTTGTCGGCTCGCCTCGTTGCTGCCTGAGAGGTCCTCCTCGCGACGGGTTGGCTCCAGGTCTGAGTCGCTGCCTCGAGACTTGGAGTTGGGAAACTTTCTGAAAGGAATCGGTGAGCCCCCAAATGGTTGGTTTCCCCTAACAAAAATGGGTGGGTTTTTCAAAACATCCCCTAACAGTGGTTGCTCAGTTTCCCGTCTAGCACAAATGGGCGGATTTGCCTATAATGGTTGATTTCCCATCGTGGCTTGGTTTCCCGTGGTTGTGTTCCACCCCCCCCAAACAAAAAAGAACCTAAAATTGTTGCTTGGTGTCCCGCCTAAAATACATCGGTAGTTGTTCCAAAAATAAAGGGTCGACTAAACTTCCTCTAAAATTGGTACGCTGGTTTCCCATGCCTGCCCAAATCCTCTAAGGCAACAAAATGAGTCATAATTAAACTCTGGTATTGAATTGGTCTACCCAGAATGTGTAGAATTAAGCTGCACCCATTTATAGCTGGGATTATCCCTTACTAGCCTTCGTCTACCCGGGCGTTGATTGTGGCTCAAATTGGAGATTCGGAATCGCCACTACCCGAATCCTCTATGGTTGGTTTCCTCTATAGAAACGGTTTCCTTGTGGCTTCCCTTTTAAATGCCAACTAAACAGGGGTCCGAAATCCATTTTGAGCAACTCCCATTTGGGTAGGGGGGGGGCAAGGGCAAAAAGTGGTTGTGCTTTTGGTTTCCCTTTGAACCTTTGAACCAAGGCAAAGGTTAAGAATCATCCAAAAGAAGCTTACCTAGTTGTGTGTGTGTGTGTGGGTGTGGTTGCTGTTAAGTTGGTAGATTGTTTTTGGCTTCCTTCAAACGACCCCAGAAACAGTGCAGAATCCAAAAGAAAACGCACCACACAGGGATCAGATCCCTGCCCTCGGTGGGGGGTCTCCAAGCAATCATTGAGTCCAGTCAGGTCAGAGGGAACAGTGAAATGACATTTCAAGGGTTCACCTCAAAGGTGTTCCACCATTTTTTTGTGAGAGCTGAAAAATTATCCCACCCAATTCCCTTCTCATTGGTTGATGTCCTTAAAAAGGGAAACCAATTCCTGCCTGGGTTAATAAGTCTATCTTGGTGTAGTGAAAAATGTAGCCCTGCCTTTAAGACTGGCTTGTTCTCAGCAAGGAACGAAACTCCCGGTTTAATGGCAAGTTTGATGTCTCTTTCAAGGGGCCCAAAGGGGGGAATCAGTACGGGTTTTCCGTGGGGAATCAACAGCCGTTTTGGACATGCACCAGCTTCCTCGGAAGCCACCTCATTCTCTCGTTGACCGCTTCAGTCTATCTTGGGGTGCAAAGGTGAAACCCTGTAAGGGGAACCCACTAGAGGGGAAACCATCCATGGTAAACCTGGAAGAACCCGGAGGATTCCCTTTCTTGTGTGGTCCTGGAAGCACTGGGAAGAGCCAGTCAGTACACCCAAACCTGTATTGGATTTCCAGCAAATAATCGGCACCTTTTTGTTCTGTACTTGATTCAAAAGGGCTTGCTTCCCTCTCCAAACTAGGGTGCACCAAGGAACCTCAACAATCAGAAATCCCCTCCTGTCCACCAACATGTTGCACCCACCAGCGGGATCCGGAGGCTCCCTTTTGTCGGAATATGGCAGGTTCCAGGACCCCTCAGTAAGGTTCCATGAAAGACGGGAGGGTCGCCCAACGGGGGAACCCCAGGGCTTCGGGGACCGTCCGCACTCCCCGCTGAAAAACGAGGCGCTCATCTCGGTCCAGCGCGTCCAACCCCTGGCGCTGGCCAGAGGCATCGAGGGCACCTCATCCGCCAGCTCGTCCAACTCCTAAAACCCGAAACGGCAACGACGAAGCCGGCAGCCGCACCGGACACGACTTATCACCCCCCCCCTCCGGAAAACCCGAAAGCGTGGGAATGACTTGTTGACTGACCCCTTCTTTTAGGTGTCTTTTGATCTTTTTTTTGTGGGGGGGGGCCTTCTTTGGGTGCATGTTGGGTTGTTGGGGGGCTGTCAAATGATTCGCGGCTGACCTTCTGTATTGTTCAAAATGGGAGGGCAATCTCTGATACTAATCTGCAGTGAGACACCACCACTACAGGGGAAACCACCACAAGGGTTAATAGTTTTGATTTTTGACGGCGACATACGGCAACTTTGCCTTTTCCTTGCTTGCGAGGAGAAAGAAACACCCAAAAAACTGGGGCCTTTAAAGTGAACATGTTGAGGGACTTCCAAACTACTCCCAGCTCTCAGTCGGAAACCACTTTCAACCACGATTTAGCTCGGGTGGTGTTGGGGATGTCGCAATCGCATTGGGCCCAAATAAATTAAACCAGGACAGGGTTGTGGGAATGGCAATCACTTCCGTTCAAAGACGTTGCCTTCGCCACTCGAACAATGGCTTCCTAAGTGGGAACCAATCTGCTTCCCACAACCCCGCTGGAAAAACACGCAAAAGGCACCCCCAGCTATGCGCACATCCACTCCCACTCTGCCATTTCGTCCTGGCGCAAATCTTGCAGCTCCCCACGCCGGTGCGCCCTCAGCATGCCTCGTGGATATGGTCTTTGTGTTGGCTTCACGTCTTCTGTCAGATGTGAAGGGCATGACGAAATGTCGGGACCCTCCGTCCCTCTTTTGTTAGCTGACAAGAAAACCAAATGACGTGCTGATTTTTTATATATATTTTTCGGCGTTGGAGCCGGCGAACGGCGTCCCTTGTCTAAACCAAATGAAGGAAACCAACCACTGGGGTCCAGTTCCTGATTCCGAGACCCCCGAAACCCCCAGTCAAGTATCTTCATCATGGGTCGTTGACACCCAAGGCTCGTTGTAATCCGTCCAAATGCATCCATCGATAGTCATGACAACAAGGGGGCACGACCGAAGGTGGATGTGTCAGTCACAATCGGAAACTTCCGTGTGGGGTCATGGGCATCAGTAAATGGCAGGGCATGGTGGTATATGTCTCCTGGTTAACCCGAATTAAACATAATCGTAAGATGAAACCAAACTGTTTGGCATATACATTGTATATATATATATATATATATATCCATCCGAAAGAAACCCTCATATGCACTTGTAGCATATGTGGTCAATCATCCTGTATGCCGCCAGCGGATGGTACCTCAGTCGGGATCCTTGTGGATCCTTCACCATGATTTAGCATGTAAAGCGTAGAGTGGTCCCTTAGGTCGAGTCAGCACTCTTTAAAAGAGCTCCAAGGCCAACATCCTTCTGAAAAACCGGATTTCCTGGCCCTGCCTTTGCGCACACGTGAGCGGATGCTCTCCGCCTGCGGCTTGCGGCCGGTTTAGAGGTGAGCGGCGAGTCTGTGAAGTTGTGGTTGTCTCTCCGTAGGGTTTCGGAGTTTCAAGTTGTAAGGAGATCTTACTCCTTAATTCACGTGGGGAAATTCACAATGGCTGATCTTCCACCCGTCCCCCGCAAACGCATAGGCAAAAGGGAGGTCTACGAATCAAGAACCCTGACCTCCAAAAGGAGACTCAATTATGCATGGGTTCTTCGAAGCGATGCGAAGCCATTTACAACTGGACCTGCAAATTCTAGCGCAATAACCTACCTGAAATTAAAACAAAAAATGGAATCCCCAAGTCTGACATACCCGAACTTCCAAAAAAAAAAGGAATCCCCAAGTCTGAAGGCAGCGGCCTTTCTTTGCGGTGAGAATCGGGGGGGGGGAGGCTGGGGTTCCCGTCGCGCCTGGGTCTCCAGGACTTCGGTCATTTCCCCCACCAGGCGCTCGAGCTCTCCGGAGCGCTTGGCGTTCACCTCAGCTCGTGAGGTGTGGAGGTGTTCCGGGGCGGTGAGCCCCGAATTTCGCCACCTGGAGTCTCCTGACCCATACCAAACATGGGGTCATGACCCCTTTATTTTGGGAAGCCCCATTTTTAAAGGGTCGGAAGGAGACTCCAGGTACGAGAACCAGGGGTTCACCAATCCAAACAAATTGAGAGGAACCCCTGAGTCAGCAACACCCAACTCTCCTAGTTTGGATTGGTGGATTGGGTTGGACTTCTCATGATTGGAGTTAGATGCTCTTTCGCGAGATGTGGTTGATTTTTCTATTGGCTGCTTCACTTTTAGGCCCAGTCAAATGTAACATCTTCGTCCAACCTAAATTCATAGCCATATTACACTGGGCTCAGAGCCATATCAAGGGCATTCATGCCAACCATCGCGGGTCATAGCCTTCCCATGGCTCCCCTTGCTACTCAGAATCAGTCTTGGAATTTCTACCTTAAAAAGTCACCCTGCCAAAGGACCCCTGTCAATTGGGTCCCGGACCGCCTGAAAATAGATTTTGGTTGTTTATTTGTTGTGTCTTAAAAATAGCATTCGGACCCCCAAAATGGCAAAGAACCACTCCAGCACGGGTACCCACTCAAAAAGCGACGAGCCCAGTCGGTTTCCGTTTACACCAACCGGTCACCAACCTACGAATATATGTGAACTCCTGTTGGAAGAGAGCCCAGAAAAGGTCAGACGTTTCAAACCACCGTAAAGGTAGGCAACCCGAAGGGGGTTTCTTAAAGGTTTTACCATGGATGGCTTCCCTGGTTACAGTGGCAACTGAAAACAATGGGAAATGTCAGGAGGGACATTTAGCTGGGTTCCTCTGAGCAACAGATCGATGACCTTATGTAGGTTTGATTCGGAAAAGCGCTTTGGTTCTGTTTTTTTGCTTGAGAGTACCCCTTTTTTGGGTCAAGGGAAACCCAAACAGGAGGACCCAAGCCATTTTGAGGGCCCCAGTAAAAACGACACCCCCACAATGTGAGGGTACTCCACCAGTGATAGATTCCCTTTTAAAACCAACAGGGGAGAATAAACCATTTTCTTAAGCAAATGTAAGTTAAAGGTTTCGATTTGGTCACGCCAAACACGGTTCGTGAGCGTGGCTCAAAATTAAAGACCTAGGGTCTTGCAGGTTTTAGTGTTAGTTGCCATTTAGCAAGTCTACTTTTTTTGCTGCAGCCTATTCTAGTAGGGGAACCCTCACCCAAAAAAGAAAGGGTAAAGTTGGCACCTAGCTGGAGGCCATTTTTTCGGCGCCACTAAACCGGACACCGAGTCGCCATGCTTTGCCGCATGCGGTTGGAGATCTCCCGGAACTGGGCCGCTTTCGCCTCGAACTCCTTCTGGGCCACGTCCATCTCCTGGCGAACGGCTGGAACGGCTGCATGGGTGCCCAGTTTTTGGGGGGTCAAAGGGAAGGTAACCTCAGTTGTTCAGTGACCCTGGAAAAAATGGGAACCCTTTTTGGGGAAGACCATGTTTAGTGGGCAGCCGCCAAAAAAAAGAGAGAAAAAAAAAGGTGCCACTGAACAACTGAGTAACCATAGGTGCCCTTTTGGTAAAAAAAGATGGCCCTGTTAAACTGCACTGTTCAAAATGGAGGGTTGGCCAATCCCAATCCAGAATCCCCATAGGAAAGTCACTACAAATGGGACCCCTTGCGTAACCCCAGGTAAGGATGAAGGATTACCTTTGACCAGCCCATTCAAATGGAAGAAAAGCAACCTAAACCAGTGCCACCTATTCTCAACCAAACTAACCTAAAAAGGACACCTATGAGGCCAACAGGAAAACCACATGGCGTTGGTGTTGGTTCCAAGGGAAGTGAAAAGGAAAACCAACCATGGTTCTTGAGCGCGGTAATTGGTGTGGATGGACCAAACCCTGCAGTTGGGGTTCGGATGGATAAGATAAAATGCAATAAATGTCCTGCTAAACTGATTTTCCACCTATGTGGTGGTCAGGATTGTAAGGCGTGCTTTCCCATTTACCCTCTACAAGAACCAGAGCTTCAAACCCAAAAACCACCCATGCAAACCAACAGGCAAGGGCTACCCGGTGCTAAACCGGGGACCCCAAAACTTCCTGCAAAGCGAAACCAAGCAAAGGGAGAAAATGTCCGTGGAGTGGCCAAAAAAAAGCGGTGCGCTTACCACTAATGCTTTGGTAGTTGCGTTTCTTTCGTTTGGTAGTGGCTCTTAAAGGAAAACCTCTCCAAAAAAGAAGACATTGTGACAAGGCTTGATTTGAGCCCCAGGGTGGCTCTTGGAGGGCAATCTCTCCAAACAAAAAAGTTGCAACCAGCACTTGATTTGAGCGCCAATTGGCGGTCCGCGCTTCTTTCGGGTGTGCGTCAAAAATAGGTGCCCAAAATGGGTTGCCCTGGCAAATGGAACGGACTGAAACCTGCGGTCCAACTCCTGGCGGTTTAATTTTGAGCTTCTTTCTTTTTTGACCCATGAATAGGGGGTGGCCCCTCTAAATTCCTTGATATGGCCATGGGTCAAAAGCCCGTACCCCCAGTGAACATCCCAATCCCCACTAAAACTTCGACTAAAATGGGTGGTGACTCCACCTACCAAATTGGTACCATTGGTTTTGCCAACCGCCATATGAAAAGCCGAAGTCCGTCTCAAACCCCACCTCGGCGAGCAGCTGCAGCTCCCCCGAGCGCTTCATCTCCAAGAGGCTCTGCAGCACCCGCTGCTTCGCCGGCAGCGGCCGCGCCCGCTCCGCGGAGTCCCGGTCGTCGCTGGAGGCCTCGGGGTTTGGAACGTGGGCGGCGAGTGGTTTGGCCATTTCACTTTTCCGGGAAAGTGGAGTTGTCTTAGAGGGGAACCATAGAAAAACATGAACAGGTGGTTGTCCATTGGCTAGCCTCAACAACACCGGATTGGGTTGAGACCCATTCCAGGGAAAGTGGAGTTGTCTCAGATTCGAGCCATAGATGATAAACACCAAAAGGTGGTCTTCCATTGGCTTCCTCAACAAACAACACCGGAATGGGTGCCCTCAGAAACACACACGCCCACCATGTGTCCTTCCTCGTTTTCTCGTTGGCCAAACGAACCTCGGATCCTTCCGCCCAGCGGCGGACTGGGCCGCTTCCGCGGGCGCGGCCTCGCTGGCGCTGCGCATCTCCTGGGCCGACCCCTACGCGCGCCACGGTCACTCCTATGGACCATGGTCATGGCTGCCTCCTGCCTATGGACCATGGTCATACTGGTGGTCTAAAAGAACCCTTCTTATTCGGTCGATGACCACGCCCGCTATCCCAAGAAAAGGATGGTCTTTTTTCACCATGACACACATGGGCTGAAAAATGATGGCTGTGCGTTCCAGGGCTTTGTTGGGTGACCCTAGCCGTTTGCATTCTTGATCTCCCGGAATAAGAAAGAAATATGCCCATCCCCTTTTCTAGGAGGCTACGCACATAATTATCCTTTGGTGAAAGCGATCGGAGCCCTCTTGGAACCTATTTAGGCCCCGTGCCGTATCATGCGTTTGAATGACAAATTCCTGGGCCGGGGCCAATTTCTGGAAAGAATGACCAGCAAGCTTGCTTGCATGAAAACCCAATGGTTGCTTGCAGTGTCAATTCAACTCATTCGCTGCTAGCAGACAATCTAAGGGATAGATAATTACACACATGAACAGCTTGTGCTCATGACTTAAGTTAGCTTTCCACCCCGCAATCCCATTCTACTGTTTAGGCAATGGTTGAGCAAGCGGCAGGTGAGGGTCTAAGCCCAGTTTCCCCAGGTTGTAGCCTACTCAGTTGGTTGTCCTTGTCCCTTTGAGCCAACCCGAAAATGGAACCCTCAAAAAATTCGTGGTTATATCCTGCGACATATCCTAAGCATCACTTCCTGAGTGGAGCCAACAAAAGTTCCCAAACCATTTGTTTGCCACTGAAATGGTCAAACCCCCAAAGTGACGCTTTAGCCCGAAACGGAACTCAGGCAGCGATTTTCTTGCTGGTGCTCGGCCGGGAATGAGGGAATGACTCTTATGAACCATCCCTTGTGGTTTCCGTTAAGAGAATCCCTGGGTTCATTCCCACATTCCCTAATGAGCACCAGCAAGTCTAGGTGCCCGATTTTTTCAGTAGTAGGGGAACCCTCCCAACCAAAACAGAAACGGTAAAAGGGCACCTAGCTGGGGGACCTAGATAAGTTTTTGGTGGAACCTCCTAGACTTCCAGCCCGCAAAAGTCCCCAATCTCTTGGTTCGTCACCAAAGTGGTCAAAGCCCAAAGGCGACTCTTTACCCAAAACCGGACCTCGGGCAGCGACGTGTGGTGATAAAACCTCCGCCTTCCAACCGGTCCGCTCCGCTCCTCCGCCAGCACGTCCAGCTTCCCGGCGCGCTTCATGCGCAGCAGGCTCTCCAGGGCCCGCTCCTTCAGCCGCTGGAAGTCGTCCGCGCGGCGCTCCACCTGAAGCAAACTTTGTGGGGTGCGAGGGCACCTGTCTTTTTGGCTCGAATAATGCATCTAAAAGGAACAACCACCAAGTAACATTATGAATGCAATATATATATATATATACACGACTATAAGGGGTAAAAGGAACACTGACTAGGCATACACATATATAAGGGCAAAACAGATGTGGTCACCAGTTGGGGGGGGCAGGCAAAAATCTTAGCGAACCTACGCGAACCCAAAGTACCTAAGCAAACGTTTGCGAACCCGCTTCTCATCTGCGAACATGGCGGGGATTGCGAACTGTCAAAGTCACGCGCGAACGCAGGGGGGCTTAGCTAGGCTGCCAGGGCTGCGCCGAGCCGGCGCCGCCTCTGGCAGGACCTGGCCAGGGCTGCGCCGGGCCGGCGCCGCCTCTGGCAGGACCTGGCCAGGGCTGCGCCGGGCCGGCGCCGCCCTCGCACGAACCCTGGACTGGGTGTGCGAACCTTTGGATTTCCCAATTCAGTTTGCGAAGGTTTGCGAATTCCATTTCGGGTTTGCGAACCCGGCCAGGCATTGCGAACTTTGAGTCGAACCCCCAACAGATTTGCGAACCTGTGCGAATGGTCATGGCCTGCCCCCCCCGCAGTGGTGACCACATCCGTTTTGCCCTGAATATATATATATATATATATATTAATATATATATATATATGACATACACACCAACGTAACTTACCCATTTGGAGGGTAAATGTTGGGCATATTGCACACGTGGAGTGCTTGGGATTGTGTGCTAGGGGGCAAAAACCGAGTTGGCCACCCACAACCCTGACTCATTCTGGCGGGTGCGGCCCCCAATGATGTTGGAAACAAATCCAACCCAGTGTGACGTTCCCGCAACTACTTTCTGATGTGCGTGCTATGTGGGAGGGAGATACCCACGACTTTCTTCACCTGGGCGACTCCCTTGGAATCGCAGGGTTTGTCCATCAATTTAGTTGAGGTGATCCTTGGTGGGATTACTGGGAACTGGGGAGTTCAACCCCAGCTCCGTTTGAAGCCAAGCGGGGAAGATGCCCACCACTCCAAACCACCAATTGAGGGTGATCCTAAGGTGATTCTCGGGAAAGTGATCCTTTAAATGACCCCAAAACTGTTCAAACTTCCGGACTCAGCAGAGCCTCACGACATAGCTTGGGACACAAGTGCGAGGGCTATCCAAGATGGCCGATCGACAATGGCTGGAGCGAACTAGTACTCATTTCGCCCCTTGCATGGGGCTTTTGGGCAATTTGTTGCTGGAGAGATATGTCAGGTCTCATTTGCGTCCGAGAAAAAAAAAAAAAACACTCTTGGTCATGCTAGGAGGTTCGACCACCTGGTTTCGTAAAGAGGTAGGAAACCCTTATAATATATGTATATATGTATATATATATATACATATGATCTGGTGTTCAATTGAAATTTACTATTCGATCCCCAAAATGGCTATCCTCATGGTATTCCTCATTAAAGTTCAAGTCACAATATACCAGGCAAAGTCGGAACCCAACCTACAAATATTGGCCACGCAGGCCCTTGGGGCTGCAAAAGGAACACCGAAAGAAAGATACAACACACAACAACTTTTTAGGGGGCTTTAAATCCTTCAAAAAGGGCACACATGGATCCATGGTGCCGGTTTTGTTCTGGGGTCCAAATACGTTCCCTTCGGCGGACAAAAAAAAAACAAAAAGAAAAAGTACCAACAAACAACGAAAGAAACAATGAAGAAAAAACAACGGGAGAAGAAAAAAACAAAAACGAAAGAGCGCATGGAGCACCTCGGTGGCCAGCTCCCCGGCCACGTGGTGCAGCTGGCCGGTGCGGTGGGCGCCCAGCAAGGCCACCTTGAACTTCTCCTAAGGGCTGTATCAAGTGTAGAGCTGTCTCTAGAGTCAGATTTCCATGTTTTTAAACAGAAACACCCATTTTTTTGTTGGGTTGATTCCTTTTCCATTCTTCTCAACTGTCGTTCTTTCCAAACACCGGCCGTTTCCCTGGGTTTCCGGAGGTTTGCCGGAAAGAATGACCCCTGGAAAGAATGGGGAAGGTAACCCTAGACTGTCACTGGACTTCCCCCTTCAAAAGGTGAGACATCCACTCAAACTGAATCCACCTGAGGTACCTTCTAAGAAACTGGTTTCCATTGAAACTGAGGAACTTTTGGTTCCGAAAAGGGAAACGGAAGTTTGGCTTCAGTTGGGGGAAGCCGAGCTAAATTGGCAAGGGTGTCCTTTTGGATTCCTTGGAAAACAAAAAAACATGTAGGTTTAGAGGACCCCCACAAAAAAGGCAGGATTCCAGCATGTTCGATGCATCCTTCAAGGAACACTGATAAGGGTGTCCCAACTTAGGAATTCCATGAGCGCCCATGCCCTTTGCACCCTTCGGCAACCTTCGACTCGCCGAGTCGATCGAGTCGCTCCTTCAGCGCTTGAAGCTCCGAGGCAGAGCGCACCATGTCCTGCTGCTCCCTTCGCAGGTTCTCCACCAGCGTCTTCAGCTTGCCGGTCCTCAAGGCCAGGACAGAACAACACCGGCAAACGTGTGGCCCCTTTAAAGAAGCAACGAGAACCTCGTCGTCGGAATGCTCAATGGAAATGAAAGGCACCCTAAGGACCGCTGCTTTGTCCAGCTGTTGCCAAAGTGCTTGGTTGTCCGATTTCTGAAGAATGGATAGGCAAAACACTTGAGGCAACCTGCCCAGCTTGATGGTTGCCCAGCTTGATGGTTGAAGCATGACACTCGAACGTATTCCGTCTTCCCAGCCTGCATATTCAAAAGAGCTGCAGCGCTGACATCAAGTTTGTACGCAGCCTGCGAAAAGCCTTAGGTCATCCTTCAAAGGCCGGCGGAAATTAAACAAACACCTCATACCTGGCCAACCGAATTACAAAGGACCAACCACCAAAAACGAGACGTTCGAGGGCATGAAGAACACGAATGTCTCGCAAAGGTCAGGCCTCCAGCAAAAATGGGCGGTTGGATGCTGGCTATACAGAACATTTGTTGGACTATGGCCGTCATTCCATTGTTGAGGAAGCTCGATCTCAGCGGGATTCTGTTTTCTGATGTTCCCCTTTCAGGATTGTTCCGCGGCAACCCCCAGGGCCTGTTTTTGGGCTCATCACAACCCCCACGAATCGAATCGAACGGAGACCTGATGAGTCATCTGAAAACATGGCTATCGCCCCCTGTGCCGCAAGTTGCATTGTTGCAGGATTTGCGAGAGAAACGCGCACGTTTCCCTGACAACAAAAAAGACGCCGCCAAATGTTCAGCGCTCCTGTTGGCCTGTAGCAAACTCCACAGCGTGCGCCGCCGTGGCTCAGGCCTATCTTCCTGCGAAGGAGCCAGAGCTCACTGGCTAAAGGGTTCTGAACGTCACGTCAACTGGGTATGAAACTCAATTGGGACCCTTTGGTGGACATCCAGACTGCACCTGGGTCATCTTTCAATCTCAAAGGTTCAACCAAATCCCCAGGCCCTCTTCATCAGAGTGGACAGGCCCCAATTTCAAAACCAGTGAGTCGGGCTTGGAACTTGCGAGAAAGACCGGGAGAAAGTGCAACGACCGGAGGGAAAGTCGGTTTCACACTTTCCCGAACTAGTTGAATGTTCCAGAAAAGGTCCCCCCCTTTCCGAGAGCCCCATATTCAGATTCGTTGAGGTTTACATTTCAAGGATATCTTTTTGAATGGCACGCTCCAAATTAGCGTATAAATCCCGAAAGGTCATTGCTGCTTTTGTGTCAATAGGATTCTCTTTTTAGGGGACACCAAATTTTGTTTTGGGGGGTTCTGTGTAAAAAACAAAAAACAAAATACATGGGTTGGTCATCCTTGTGGTTCCCCTTTAAAACCACCAACAGAAATGGGGGGGAGACCGCACCTCAAAAAGAAGACGGACCTATGCCGCCAGTGGATCCCAGCATCCCGTTTCGCCACTCGGCAACCCTTCGATCCATGTCTGCCTTTTCGTAGCGTGGTTACCCACTCTGCAGGGCAATGGAATCGCGGGATTGGGGGTCAGCAATGCCAACATGCCCGCCAAAAACCAGGGCTCCCGAGGTTTTCCTGTTTAATATCACCCCATCTCAATGAGACTGAAGAACAAAAAGCAGGGCATGCACCGAAATGGGCGAAACACGTGATGTTTCAAAACGCTACAATGAGAAGATACTTTGCGGGGTACCCTTTTCATCCTAGAGGGAAACGCGACATCATGGGCTTTTGGCTGACCATTTCTTTTCCGGACCATTTTGATGACTGCTGAACACCCTGATATGGGTGTGTCTTTTCTGCGTGCCCCCTTGCGGGAACCCGCCCATGTTGCGGGTTCCTCCTATTTTGAGACAGAAGCCTCGGGTTTGTCCCCGTTTTTTTGGGGAGAGGCTTTTGGTCCAAGCCGCCGGCCGTGGCCTAGGGCTGTGCTCGCCTTCCAAGCTGTCGGAAGTGCCTGCGGCTCGTTCTTGTCTTGGGTTGGTTGCAATATTTTTTGCAAAACCTTGGGCGTGCCCCTTTTTGGGGTGGGGTTGAAGGGAAATGAAAAGGAGCGTCACGTACCTTTTTGGGAGCCCGTATTTTGACGCATACCTGCATTGTGCCCATTTGTTGAAACAACAGAGTTCCTACAGGATACACTTCAAAAACCACCGGCTTCACAAATAAAATCATCCACATGCTTATGTACACAGGTCGGCCCAACCCTGGAGTAAGCCCGAAATGACCTGCAGTAAAAGAAGAATTGCGACTGGTGTGACTGCTGACTTTTGCGTTGGCCAATGCCATCTTGAACTAGAAACTGGACGTGTGCACACAGGGACGTGCCACAGCACCGTCTCTGGCAGCATGCAATACAAATTCAACACACTAAATCCACCACCAGCTTTATGAAGTGTCACCCGCTGTCGCTGTCAACCTGTGACTGAGGTCTTTGAGGTATCCTCGATATTGCCCTTCAAAAGGTGGCTCAAATGACACCCACCTCCAAATGTAAGTATTGAACCTCCCAAAATGCCCACTTCAATGATTGAGCCAGTCTCAACTGCTTCTTCGGGCGAGCTACAACTAAGGCTTTCATGATCTTAATATCCTCGTTGCAGGCATGCTCATGGCTTCCCAAAGGAATCTTTCGGGGGGTGCTCCTTGGAAGTGGCGCAGTTCACGTGCAATTCAATGGTGAAACCATGGGAGGATTTTTTCATGGGTCTCTGATTTCCCGAATATACTCAAAAATCAGCACCTGGTATTAAAGAATAGCCCAGACCCATGGTAACTAATTCAAAGAGCGGATCTCCCCAGCGATTTTTTCTGGCTTGCGCCTCGCTCCAGGCGCTTCCTGCGGCTTTTCTTGGAGCGCTGCTTGCGGGCTGGGCTGCCTCTCGAGCCGCCGAGACGCCGAGCCGCTTGTTGGTTGGTTGGTTGGTTGGTTGGTTGGTGGGTGGGTGGTTGGTTGGTTGGTTGGTTGGTTGGTTCGAATGACTCCGGAAAGGTGAAGCGTCCAAGTGGCGGTTCCTTTTGCTAGCTGGCTCGATAGGCAGGGAATCAGAAATGGAATGACCCCTTCTAAAGCCTGCCCTTGTGGTTTCCTTCAAGGGAATCCCCTCCAGTTCATTCCCACCCGGAAGCCCATTCCCCGAGCACCAGCGAGCGCAAAGAAAGGGATCCCAAGGTGGAACGCTCGCTTTTCGAGACTTGGAGGTAGGGGGGGTGAAGAAGCCACTGGCTGCAGATGACCCACAAATTGTGGTTTACTTGCCATAGGGAAGCTGGCGCTCGCAAGTGGAGCAGGTTGCCGGTTTCCGCAAAGGTAAAACGCGCGTGGCTCATGGTCTGGGGTGGCTGTTCAAAGGAAAATATAAGGACAACACCCATTTTGAGGGGGTCCCCCAAAAGAGAGATACACCCGTATGAAGAATTGGCCTTTCTATTCGGTGTACGGCCCCGAATGGAGATGTTGCCACTCTAAACAGGGGGACTGAGTGTCCACCGACCACATTGGAGACCGGCCCAACTTTTAAAATTCATAGCCATAGGAGTGCTTCAGCAGAGAAAATCAGTTAGGGTGGTCCCTCTGTATACCATACAAGATCCAGGTTCACATCCCCAACCGATCCAAACCTGCATATTCTGATATATGGGCGTGTCTTTTGTTGCGGGTACTCTATTTGGGGTTGGTTTAAATGAAAAGCCAAACGGAATCCACTGATTTTGCATGTCCCTACAGAACTTCCGGTAGCTCCGGAGCTACCTCCCCAAAGTCTAACCTGGATAGTTCCCTAGCCCGGTTCCCTTCCAACCACTAGCTAGCCTTTTGTAAGACACCGAATATTGACCCCGGATGAATAGACCCCTGCTTATTAATTCGGGGGGTGTCCCTGGTCTTAGTGGACATTCATCACTTTTGGAGGGGGAACGTTCCCCCACATGAACCCAGCTCGGGCCCCCGGCGGTTTACTAATCCGTCTACATTCTCCACCCCCCGCAGCCATACGTGCTCTTCAACTTTGTCTGTAAAGTTTACTGTGAACTATAGAATTTTGGAGAGTTCCTGTAAAGTCAATTTTGGATAGTTCCCTTCCAACCGCAATCCAACTCGCCAATCCTCCCGCTTCGACGCGTCCCGCGCAACGCGTCTCGCGGCCTTCGTCGTCGTCCGCGTCGTGGGCCTCCAGCGTCGTGGGCTGCTCGGAGCTCGAGGAGCTCTCCCCTCGCAGCGGACGAAACGAAACGAACCGCGCGCCGAAGGCCGGGAGGTTCCACGGGAACCCCAGAAAAACCGAAAGACGAAGACCTACATCAAGCATTTCGCCAAAAGAAGGCGAAAACCTCTAAAACACTGGGAAAAACATGAGATGTATCAAACATTTCGCCCAAAGGAGGCGAAATCTGAAGAAGAAAAAAATGGCTTCCTATTAAGGTGGTCCTCTTAAGACTGGCCCGATTTCGGTAGCAGAAGGTGTTGGATGGGACCGGGTCCCGATGGAAACAGGGCCTTCATAGTTTCCTCAAGTTTTCGCCCAACCGTGAAACGGCATGTTTAGATTCGGATGGAGTAAAGTTCCATTCACTTACCCTTACAGGGGTAGCCTCCCCATTCCCAGGCATCCTTCGTTCCAGGAAACCAACAAGAGGGGAAACATCAGCATGTTGGCGACAATGGAACATGAATTTGGGTTTCTCTCCAAATACTGTCCCCCCCCCCCGCAAACAAACAAATGCGGTTTCCTGTTGGCTCCCATTAAAACCAACCACCAAAAGGGGGTTCCCTTCTCTTTTGACAAGCATACTCCTCCTATCCACATGGAACCGGGGGGGGGGGTTCTTGGTTTGGACCTTCCCAGCTCGCCTCGCTCCAGGCCAGGAGGCGGCTCCGGGCTGGGCAACGGATTTCCCACCTCGCCATGTGCACGTTCCGTCCGGAAAACACAAACCCCGTGATAGATCCCCTTAAGAGAGGAAAAGTCAACATATCCAAAACAAGAGAGGAAATCAAAATTAGGGACCAAGTCCTGCAAGTGGTTGGTGTCCTTTTGGTTTCTCATCAGAACCCCTCAAGAGGTTGATTTTTCGGGCGCAAATCAGGGAGCCTGGGGGTATTGCTGGCGTTGGATGGGTTTCTGCTTGGATGTTCAAACAACTCACTAAGTAGGTTGTAACCATGGATATAGCCAGGGAAACTGGGGTTTCAACACTTTCCTTGGTTGTAACCTACTTAGGTGGTTTGAACACAAGGGGGTTAGCCCTGGGGTTTTGCTGGCTCTGAAGCGGAACTCAACTTGGGCCCTTGCACAAACCCCAGATCCTTCGGACTGACCCACCGGACTTCATCGGTTTTGGCGAGAGCGCACGCCTGCGAAAGCTCCGGGCTGGCTTTCAGGATGTCCTCGGCTTGGAAGGCGAACATTTTATCTCCAAAGTACATGTGGGAGTGAGACTTTTGAGTCAACCCTTGGGTGGAGATGGTTTTGGTGGGGATTTGTGTCCACCAACCACTTTCAAGGTGGTTCCCTATTAAAATTCATAGCCATGTTCACTCCCACGAACACGGCACCTGACGGGAGGTCTCCTGTAGAGAAAATGTTCTGCCCTTCCACAGGTGTTGTGTTAGTGGAAGGGAGGGTAATAACTTTTAATATATGTATGAAACATGAATGATTATTCATATATTGGATTTGTATTAAAATGCGGGAGCCGCCAACACGGCTGAGTGCCTTTTGAAGATTCCGTTTCAAACCAACCCAAAAAAGGAGTGCGGAGCCTCAACAAAACAACACACATATGCACTTGTAGCCAGCCCAATATAGGGTATGGCTTCCCTGGACGGTGGGTGCAACCCTCAAAAACCATGACAGGATTGAGAGGAACCTTGTTTCGATTTTAGGAAACACCCTTAGCAGCGAGAACCCAAAACTACTTGACTTTGTAGTTTCAACCCGCAGCCATATCTCGCATTCAAGCAGGAGCATCGCCATATGATCAAGTCCAAAACGGCAGGTGCCAGAAAAACAAGGAACTCACTCATAGGTCACTGTCCCTCATCCCAATTCGTCAGCGTTTGGATACCTCTACACGGGACACTTACCAGTGGGCTCCATTTTTTGACTAATATGTCCAAAGGGAACCAATTCCGCGGTTCAAGTCCGGCCACAAATCAGATTCAACCCTTCCTCTCGGACATTCCACCCTGGTTCTCCAGCCCGCGACCCACAGGGAACCGAAGCTTGGACGAAGCCAAGGAAATCTCTCCCACATCACCTAAACAAGAAAACCACCAAGAGGCCTGGTCTCTGGATGCGTATGTTTCAACAGATCCCAAGCTTTAGGGTGGTCTCTGGATGCTAGTTTTGGCGACCAAATACGACAAGCAGCATCGAGCACCACTTCTGCAAGCGATCGATCATGTGGTCCTAGCGGACGACTGGTGCCGTCAGTGGCTTACAGGCTTACTTGGGGAGGACATGGGGGGTCATTTCTCACGAGACAGCGGGGATTGCAGCTCAATAAATTCGCTTGATTTTGGCGGTTTGGGTGGGGGGGAGCTGAAGCGGCGAGGCAAAGGCGAAAGCAAACCAAGAGCCAAGCACAAGCGATGTGGCTTGTTGGCGTGTGTGTCGAAGAGTCCAAGTTTGGAGTCATCGGTGGCTGCCATCAAACTTGCACAGGTTGGGGCTCTGCCGACCGGGGCTCCACTTTTTTGCCTAGAAGGTAGACTAAAGCCAGGAGTCATTTGCCCACAAGAGGAAAACCAAGGCCACCGTGTAGTGACTGTAGTCAAGAATGGCACGTTGCTGTCAGCCTGAAAATTTAGCAAGGCACAGAACAACATCTCAAGGCGTTCCGGCCGGCACCGTGCTCACGCTCTTTGCGTCCTGGAGCCTGCTCCTGCATCGTATCCTGTCCAAAGAACCCAAGGGCAGGTGGCGAGGGCAAAAGACAGGCTTGCGAAGGACACGAGAGTTACGGATAAACATAAACTCCCCTTCAAATGAACAAAACACAAAAGCCCTCCCAGACTCTCAGACCGGCGGTTTGCCATAGATAACCAGCAGCTCAAGGCCGGGAAACACCTTGGGGAAATGGAGTCACTGTGGATTTGGGGAAGCCTTTTCGGGGGTCCTCTGGGAAGTTCGTGGGAGTTTGACACCTTCTCCTTCCAACAAACCTGAGTAGTGATGGGTCTAATTCGGGCAACCAAGAGGGGGATTATTTGGATGCTCTGCCGAGTTCGTGGTTGGCTGCGTCCTGAGTGGAGTCGAAACTCCAAACTTGCTGTTCACCACGGAAACGGCCCAAACTCACCAGGTGTCGTTTTTGGAGGGTACTGGTATCCCCCGAATGCGGTTGTTTCCCTTTCAGGACCGCATGGGAGATCCTACAAGAAGACAAGAAGTCCAGGAACTCAGATAACGAGAAAATAAGTTCGAAACCACCCAAGCAAGGGTATACACTGAAAACAGACACCCCCATCTACTTGGATCCGGGGTTCCCGCTCGCCGAACACCCAAGTGGAAAAAGCTGGGCTCGAATTCGCCTCAGCGCGCAGCGCCGAGAGAGCTGCGTAGACCTGTCGGGAGAAGAATGGGTCTGAAAATTCGAATTCGGTGAGGGTTCGAAACTCCAGCGTCACCATGATGACTTTGGGTGTTCCTCATTAAAAAAAAAAAAGCCTCATAGGACTGTAGGGCCTATATTCCGCTGTTGGCTCTGTGGGAACCTATCTGATCTTTCTTGTCGCACAATCCCCCTGGACGGTTTTGGAGGCAATGTCTTCCCCTTTGATTTCAACAGGGAGCAATCCAAATCGGCAAGTCGGGGTTATCCGTTCTCCGCTGCGGAAATGGATGCTGGGTTCAAACTCTCGAAAAAGCGGACCACTTTAGAATGTTCAGCTTCCCTTCAAACACAAAGAAGGGACCTGTGTAGGCACTATATATAGACATATTAGTTTCCTGGCAAATTTGCGTCCAACATGCTATACGTCATGCTCTTCTTGTTGAAATGGCCACACAAAGATCTGGCGTTTCATTCGCATACAACTGCTTTTTCAGGGGCATCGGAGGCGATGGCTGGAGTTTGACCGCCCAACGCCGACATGCTAAATGGTTGATTCACTTGGGCAATTGAAATCCCATACCGGGCAGAATCTCCGCCGCTCAAAATGGGTAGGGGCTGATTGGGCGCGGAGGTTCTTTTTGCGCTGAACATCAAGCCCTCGCCTCAGCGCGCGCGACCTCCTTGGTGGGCACGTTGGAGGCCTCATGATGAAAACCCCACTGGGGGCATCACTTGGCCCGCCGCGGCAAGTAGCTCGCTTCATATGTTGCTTACCCTGAATAGGTGGTACTGATAGACAAAATACATCCTAAGCACCAGTTCGGAAGTGAATTCTCAACATGTATTCAAATCTGGCTTTATCTATCGCCCTGGTGCTGGATGCAACGTGAAATAGAAAGAACACTAAGAGGAACACCACCACTTTGAGGGGTCATTCTAAAAACAAGGCACACCCTGACATCCCTGACCACCATCATCTTTTTCATTTTTCTTTTTTTTGGAAGGGGGGGTATATTCTAAAACAAGAAATGCTTTTTTCCCTTTGGCGTCCTACGAACCAGAGACCCCGAGCCTCGTGGGCCTCGGTTTCTCCCCAGAGCTCCGCCGCCCGCGCCAGGCAGCGGCGCCGCGCGCTGGCCTGGAACCTGCGGATCGAGCAAGCATCCAGGCTCCACCAAGCTACCTAAACCACCCAGGGGTTACCTGAGAAGGACCACCGATTTTTGAAGTGCTCCTTCAAAAGGGACCTTCCTTCAAAAGGGAACCAGAGGGTTGGTTCGTTAGTTGACTTGCCCCTGAAAGGAAACGACCAGGGATGGTGTTTTCGGGGTCATTCCCTGAATTCCCTGAGCACCAGCAAGTTCATTCTATTCAAACATCATTGGCAACCATGATGAGTCTTCTTGTGCATGCGTGTCTTGATTCAATAAAGATCATGCGCTGAGGTCATTCTCGCGCTACTTTAAGTAGCCCAGTTCGGATGTGGAACACCCTTTAAACATCGACCCACCAAAGGGAAACTTCTCTAAACGAGGAGATGTCTGAACCACTCAATATGGGCGGCTTTTTTCCTTGATTTTATTATGGGTACCCCCTTTCTTGAGCGGGTTTAAGGAAAACCGAAGGGACAACCACCATTCTTGGGGGTGCCCTAAAAAGACAACCTCTATATGAAGTGTCCCTTTAAGACCACAAAAACGAGGTACCGCTACAAAAGACAGACCCGCATCTGGGTGTGTGTTTTGGAGGGCAGGGTGGATGCCCCACTGACCCACTGCAAGTAATGAAACCCGCTATTTTGCGGTAAATTAGAAGTGGTGTTGTGGTTTTCCGCATGGTTGGTTTACTTCCAATTTGTAATTTGTAAGGGGCCGCATCCGTAGCGGACAGTGCCAGCCAGACATAGTGAGGCCATGTTCATAGATCCTTTGCCATTCAGCTTCCCCCTACAGTGATTGGTGGAGCCCGGTGTTTGGTGGTGTTTTGGTGGTGTTGCGAACCACAAGAACCAGGGACCCGTTCAAGTCCAACCGCTCCAAACCACCGAGCTTCGTCGCCTGACCCATGCGATCCTCCGACCTGAGCTCCTGAAAGGCCAGGTGCCTTCAGGGAACCCCCCGCAAAGGCGGGTTCTATGATTCTTTGCCTGCGGACCCGGGTGTTTCTTGTCAAATTAAGGACTTGGGACCTTGGACAAGATACAGGGAACTCGCAAAAAAAATGCAATGCACGTAGAGGGTTGCTTTTTTCAGGGTAGCTCCTTTTGAGGTGCCCCATTTCGGCCTGCTGTAGAAGCAGCTGGGGGGCTCGGCATAGAAGTGCTCGTGCAGCGTGCCTCAAATTTTGATGGGAGAATGTCATGTCTTGGGGTGAGAGTGTAATTTGCCTGTTTTCTGTTTGTTTCTCCCTCGGTACCCTTTTTGGGTTGGTTCAAAGAGAAACCAACAGGAACACCACATTTTGAGGGTCCTCCTAGTTTAACACAAACCCAATCGGCGAACAGATAGGAGACTCGCGCGCGCTATTGTTACGCCCCCTGTGTTCCTCTTTCAGGGAATTCCGCGCGGGGAACGTCAGTGTGGTCACCGTTCTGGCTGCCTGTTCTGGTCCATAAATAAGGGCCATGGGTCGAGGTCAAAAGCGAAACTCAACCACAGGCTGGAAAGGGCTAAATGAACCGGAAGCACAAACAGAGCCATGGTGTTATTGGAGATGGGGACCACAACATACGCAGATAGCCAAGTTGCTGCTTTTTGTCCAGACACATTACCCAACAATCAGTCACTGTTGCTGGCTGAAAAAAACAGCTGCTGGCGATCTAGGTAACACGTTCAGCAAGCAAAAACGCTGGAGGCCCGGTCCATCACGGGCCGAAATTTCCGGCAACTCATCCCCGACCCGTGCGGGTGCATACCTTTCACACATCCACCATGATTTGTTCGCATCCAATTTTTCGGAACCCAGTTGTTGGAATTCATACAGGTCACAAGATGCAACCGCGCCATGGGGTCGGCGGCGGAAGAGCCACTTTGCTATTTGGAGCAAAGGGGTTCCTTACATGTCCCCTGCAGCACCAGAGAAATCTCAAACTCCAAATCGGAAGCGGCGCTCCCGAGCGCGGGCTTCCTAAACATGAACAACTGAACTCTCCAGCTGCTCAAATCAGTTTGGGGCACATCTTCCAAGACCAACTCGCGAATTTTCTCAAGGCACTTTGGCCAATTAAGTCACAATCAAAACGCGGTATTCAAATGGTCTACCCAGAACCATGCAAAGAATTAAGAAGGCGGCCGCAGCTATTCATGGTTGGGAGCATGCCTTGCTAACCTTCATCTACCCGGGCTTTGATTGTGGCTCAATTTGTCCCAACCGACCGACTCACCCACCGACCAACGCATGGTCCACATCAAACCTCGGCCACCGGGGCGCTGCTGTCCGTGTCCAGCCGCCGCAGCCCGCCGGAAAAGCGCAAGAAGACTGCCCGAACCTCGGCGAAGGTTTGCGCGCGGTAGCCTCATAAATCTTTGCAAAAAGAAGTGTACCCCCTCTCTCTCTCTCTCTCTCGCTCTCTCCCTCTCTCTCTCACTCTTTATGTATATATGTATAATGAATATATATATATATAATACCTGCGTATAAGTACGCAAAGGTGTATGACGTAGCACCTCTGAAACAACACATGTGTGACCATATGTGTATATATATATAATGTATAGACTGAATATATACAGATATATATATATATATATATGTCGCAATGCACGTATATATATATATATATTGCATCCGTTCGAGCCTTTCCCAGAGCCCCAGCCACCTTCGGCAATAAACGGACGCTCTTTTCTTGGGTTGTATTGGGAAGCCCTTCAAACAAAAGAGCTGAGAAAGGATTTGCCTGCTTTGGGCTTCCCTGTCAATACCAACCCAAAGGCGAGTATTCCCACCCACGTGGGTGTGCTACTCTTTTTGGGGGACCCCCTAAACTGGTGCCTCTCTCTTTGGTTTATATTTACCATCGTACCCTTCGCCCCTTTAATTCGAGGAACCACCCAAAGGGTGTCGGGCATAAAACCGGCCTCTCAAACAGGGGACCCCGAAACTCTGGTGGTTCTCCTTTTGCTTTCTTACCATCCAACAGGCGCCGACCATCTAAAAACGACGAGCCTGTGGGTTTCCTTCTTACCATTCAGCAGGGTACCCTCCAAAAATGACAAGCACTCCCCGGACTCGGACACACCTGAGACGAGGCTTGGGCGATCCATCCCCTGCTGAAACCACGGTTGTCATGGCCCATGGCTTAAACCACCTCTGCTTGGTTTCCCTGAACCGCTCACTGCGTTTTTCTCCGGCCTCTATTTAACAATGAAAAACAGGGCACCCTCTACAAAAGACAAACCTGTGGGTTTCTCTCTTACCATCAAACAGGCTACCCTCTAAACACGACGAGCCTCCGGGTGTTCCTCCGGCCCTCAATCCCAGGCGCCCACTCCAGGCGGAAGGCGCCCGCCTCGCGCCGCTCGAAGGCCAAAGGCTCCCCCAGCGGGCGGCCGAAGGCCCAGCCGTCGCTGCCCAGGGCCAGCAGCTCCAGCAGCTCGCCCTCCTTGGCCTGGGCTATGGGCCATGAGGCCCATGGTGGCTCCGATGTTTTGAGATGCGAGGGGTGTTTTTGGGGCCTGAGCCATGAGGCTATGGGCCATGGGCGATGGTGGCTCCGATGCTTTTTGTTTCGCTAAGATGCGAAGGGTGGTTCTTGGGAACTTTGGGAGCAACTCCGATTTGCTTATTTTTGGGGCGCGAGGGGTGTTTTTGGGCCTGAGCCATGGATGGGGCGGCTCCGATCTTTTCGCTTCTTTTGTTGAGATGCGAAGGGTGGCTTTTTTGGGGTGAATACAAGGGAAACCAACAGGCAAGCCGTAGGGCGCCCTTCGGATCGTAGGGAATTGTTGGGGCTGTCTGGACAAGCCATCCAAGTCCAAGCCAACGCAAAGGATTTGATGAATGTCGAGTTTTTGAGAGTACCCTTTTGGTTGGTTGGTTTATTACCTTTGAATTAAGGGAATCATTGCCTACAAACTCCAACATGCGTTTCTGCCAGTTTGCAATGGGGCGGCTATTTTTGTGAGGCGAAGGGTACCATTCTTGGTTGGTTGGCTTTAGCAGGAAGCTACAAGGAAAGCCAAAATCCGTTTTAGGGGACCCTCTTTTTCAAGACACACCCATATTGTGCGTGTAAAGTTTAGTTAGGGAACTCTTTGGTGGTCGTGGTTGGGATTTATGGCAACCGTATGAGTCAGAGCCAAGTTTCCGCACCTACTGGGACAGTTTGACTGGTCAGGAGCGGTCAATCTGACGCGCATCAGCTGACATAGGATTCTGATGGGAAATCTCCAATTTTCTAATCGTACTGTGGTGAGTGTCCCCATTGCTACATGAGATCACAGCTTTTAGTCAAAAAAGAACATTGCTCATATTTACTGGTTCAAAGCCATACAAGAGGAGCCATTGGCCAAAGAGGTGACTAGTGACTACTAGTGACCATTGATTCTCCTATAGGGGGGTGCCCGCCTGAAGACACGTATGGGCAGCGCCTACATCTATTGACCTCTACCCAAATAGCGGGCTTGACAAGTGGATCCCGCGAAGGCGTGCGGTCCCTTGATTTGCCCCACAAGCTCCATCTAGAAGTGGACTCTTGGGCCCTTCACAAAAAAGAAAAAACAACGCACTTCCTGAGTTGACTGGTAAAACAAACGCCAACTTTGTTTGGTTGCCTCAAGAATGTGTTTGATTTTCAAAGTATCAAGTGCAGGAATTCAGGAAGTGAGATTCTCAGCAATGCACGAACGAGACAACTGGAGAATTGGTTGCTTACAGTTAGGCTCTAACTGTTCAGATTCTGTTTCATGTTAGCCCACGCTAGCCTGGTGGGTGCTTCTCAAAATGGGCATGGCGTTTCTTAAAACTGGTTGGTGTCCACTTTTCCCGGAAAGATGCTCCAGCTCTGACCCATCCGCACCTTGGCCAGGAGCGGCGCCAGCTCCGGGCGCTGAATGTCCTGGTGCCCACGTGCCGCGTGCCACGTCTTCTCTTTCGGGCCCAAAGCTTGCTCAGCGCAGGTAACTGACCGTGCTTCAAAACCAATGGTACCATTTTGGGATAATAGGTGCACCACCCATTTTTGTCTATCTTTATTGGGGATTGGGACGTTCACGGAGGGGTACGGGGTTTTGACCCATGGCCATATGTCAGTATCTTAATTGGAGATTAGGCTAGCGCTGAAGGCCTCTGGGACGCACATGAATGGGCTCTTGCGGCGCAGAGTCGCAGAGTCTCTTGGAGTTTCGCTTTGGTTGACACCGGATGCCCCCTGAGGCAAACGAAGAAGGCAAGCTGCTTGGGTCAACTGAATATGCTCGGCGGCCCAAGGGGCAAATCGATTTGCCAAAAACAAACATCATCCACGTCGCTCGCCAATCAAAACTGGGTCCTACTTTAATCCTAGTGATTTTCTGAGATTCTGCGGTCGATTTAGAGTTGGTTTCCATCACTGCCAAAGGTTTTAGAGCTAGTTTCCATCACTGTCAAAGGTGGGCAGTGGTTGCAACTATTTTGTGTCCGCCTCCATTTGTGGCCGACTTGCAACCATTGCTTTTACTGGACAGGCGCACGCAGATCAATATTCTGTACAATAATTTATCTGATCTTGCGCTGCAGGCTCGCAGGCTGCGCTCGTCGCAGGCGCTCGCCGCAGGCGGTCCAGCCGATTTCGGCGGTGCGTCGGTGCGTCACTTTGACCCACCGCTCTTTCCGAAAATCTCGTCCACATCCAGCGCTGCCAGCTTCTCGGCCAACCTTTCCACCTTTGCGCACTCTTTCTGAATGTCGGCCTTGGACTTGCCCATGAAGTACCTTTCCACTTTGCCCTTCAAGGCTTCCGGCAGCTTGTCGTACGTCTCGAGCCCTGCATCCTGCTCGGACATGCACGTCGCCCCTTTTTCTGCCATGGCACGAAGTGCCGAGGAACCGCGGCTATCCTGGATGTTCTTCTTGGGCCCATTGTGCGTGTGATAGATACTATATATAATATGATAATTACTTATTATTCTAGTGGTATCAATATTACAATCATCAGTGTTGTTATTGATACCACTACTATTACTGCTACTGTAAATATGATGATTGTTGAAGGGTAAAGGGTCGGCTGCCAGAAAAACGGGCAGGCAACTTCTGCGATACCTTCCACATCTTGCCCTCCTTCGCCGCAGCCGTTGAAGACTCCAGAATCCGAAGACGGGCTTCACACCTCTTCCAACACCACGGCTCGTCGGGTTCATGCCCACCGTGACCGTGTCTTTTCCAATGTGGGAAGTCAATCTTTGCGGGTTGTCTCACCTTTCTTGAGGCCCTGTACCCTTCTGTTTGGTTTCAAAGAGAAACCAAAGAGGAAACCGTTGCCATGCTTGGGGCGTCCTAAAACAAAGGTCATCCATTTTGTTGGCTTTGGAGAGCTCTTTTTCAGGCGTCCCCTCCCCAAGACCCACCCAACAGGACGCTTTGATCACGTCCTGAAGCGCGAGCTCGTACTCCTTCTTGGCACAGACGTACTGGCAGCCGGAGGCGCTTGGCAGCAAGCCATTGGTCCTAGTGGATGGGAGGGGCATTTTGAGGGGGGCTATTTGGCCATGGGTTGCATAACCTATGGCTCCATTTTGGGGTTGAACATCCATTTGCCACCTATTTTTAAGTTCACCAGGGGTGCAGGGTTTTGATCCACGGCCATTTGGCAAATAGAAGAGATACTTTGCGCCATCAACATGATTGGCCATGGGTCAAAATCCAAGTCGTACCCCAGTGAACATCCCAATCCCCACTAAAACAAAGCCTAACATGGGTGGTGCACCAACCCCAAAATGGTACCAGTGGTTTTGACCCACAGCCGATTGGCGGTGAAAAGCTTGGACATTCTCAAATGGCCCCGCGTTTGCATGCTTGTCACATTGAGTCGTGCTCCTCTAGCCGACAGCCAACTGCCACCTGCGGTTCAAACAGTCAAAGTGACGGCCAGGGATTTCTGCCGATTCGTCGAGAATGCCTTGAAAAACCAAGACACTTCTAACATACAAGAACATGACCACTCACTCGCCAATTCGCCCAGTCCTGAGTGAGGCACGGCACGGCATGGCATGGCACGCTGGAACTGAGTCTCACCAGTACAGGACCGTCGGTAGAAGGGACAAAGCAGTCAGTCTCAATATGAGTGTGTCTCAAAATAGAGCTACCAAAAAACAAATGATGTTCCACTCAAGGGTGCCCCTTTTGAATTGCGAAACCAAAGAAAACAACACCTTCCTTTTGTTAGGGGGGGTCCATATTTCAACACATACCTAAGGATCGCTTGGCTCTTCGAGCCCCACTTTGTTCAGGGCTTTCGCGGGGGGAAGCAACATTACTAGTCGGATGGCAGGAAATGAATGGGAATCAAGCCCGACGAAGTCTCTTTGGCTTGATCTTGGAGGGTGGGCGAAGCCAGTTCAACCACTTAGAAGCATGTCTTGCACCCCAAACCCTCCCAGCCCGTTTCATATCGTGTTCTTTGCATATGGGTCTCCGTCAACATAGTGAACCTCAAAAACGGGCTTCGGTGTTCCTTTTGTCCCTGTAAGTTAACAAAAAGGTCGTCTCACCAAGAACAGAAACACATCCACACCTGAGAAAGCACTGATTCATCTGTTGCCGCAATCCCCACAAACAGCTCTCATGGAGGCAAAAGCTCGATGGCAGACACAAACTTGAAGCCGGCACCTGAGTTCCGCCTTTATTGCCAATGATGTTGGCAAAGCCGGTCGCAACCTCAGATATCGCGAGAAATCCTCAAGACTTCACAGGTCCAGGCTCGTCGATACTTGGAACATCTCTGACTGATTGCATAGGGTAAACAAACCAGAAAGGACTGGGGGCAGAGCTTTAAGTCAGCGACTCACTCATATTCCCCACCCATCCTCAATGAAGCTCTAAGTGTACTTCAGGGGTGCCAAGGCACATACCCCTTTTACATACCCCTTGGACAAATGAACCAAAAGGCCTGCTGATGTTCATATAAAGTGGGCTGGAAACCACGGAAGCCAAGGGGTATGAACAAGGGGTATGTATATACTTGGACGTCTCTGATTGAACCGGGTAACAAATCAAGGACTGGGGCAGGGCTTTAAAAGTCGAACCATCTTTCCCAATGGCCGTGCTTCTGCGCCTGCAGTTCGGTAAGCACCACCGCATCGGATTCTGGCGCCCCAGCCAAACAATTTGTATATATATATATATACACATATGTATGTATAATATATATATATATATATATAACTATACATGGAGATATCATCTTATATATTGAAGTATATTTGGGCCTGGTCCGTATTGAGTAAACCTCAACATGGCAGAGGAGATCCCAGATATGCCATTCGCAACAAACAAGCAGACTTCACAGCTGCGTCATCTCGGCGGCCACTGCGTCAGTCAGAAAGCCGACATGTAGCCTGCCATCTGCCAGGAGTCACTCTAGCTGCACCTGCCTTTTCCATTCTCTTCAGGACTCTTCTATTCAATGAATGGGCCAAACCCCGGGGCTCTGTGTGGTTTTCGTGCGTAATGATTTTGGCAAAGAGAGTGGAGAATCGACCCGTTCGACTCAAGCCCTTGCTGAAACACGTTTAATCGCTGTTGGTTTAACAACCTGCTTTTGGGTTCCCTGGAGGACAGCTTTGCTACGTCTCTCAGTCACTCCGTCAAAGGCCGCCGCATGACAGCTCATCACGTCGTGGCAAAACTTCCAAAGGGACCGATGGAGGAAAACCATGATGTGCACCGCACCTGAGTGAAAAGGATTTGGGATCAAAGCCAAGGCAAAGAATGACATGTGAGAGGGACCCGCGGTGGTGCCAGGGACAAGGGAAATGCTTCAAAAACACCATGGCGTGTGCTCCGTTGATTTGCGATAGGAAAACCACGGCTCAAAGAACAGGCAGTGCACTATCCACAGGCTCCCCAAGATGTCTGATTATTGGGTGGGCCCCGTGGTTGTGGGAAATTCGGGTGAGCCCCACATGTCCTCCCCAAAGCAACAATAGACCAGCTCGGGTAAGCTCCAAACTCATGTTGTGCGAGGCGACCATGTGGTAGTCCTGAGCTGAAACCACGACACTTAATCTTCTACCTCGTCTTGACCAGCCTCGCCAAGGTAGTCCTTCATCTGCTTCTCCCATCGTGTCTGGCAAAGACGTCTCTTTCATGCGTGCCCGGGAAGCTCGACCCGTGACTGCCACTTCTTTCCTAGGGTTCCTTCTTTGAGTGGCCCAACACCACGCTTCGCACATTCCCCAAAAAAGCAATGCGGGTGTGATGTTGCATGAGGGACTCTTTTGTGGACATCATTTGAGGATTCATGTCTACCAACGGTTGCTTAGGGTGTTCCCTTTTGAGATGCTCCCTATTAAAACTCATAGCCACTCGGAGAAAAGCACTACCCGCGCAAAACCCGAGTCGAGTCGGAAAACCAAATCGGCCTTGTCGGACCAGATGAGGGATTTCTCAATGCTCCGCTCGCATTCGCAGGTGCCAATCGTATAGATGTGATGCCTGCCGCACAGAAACGCGGCCCTGGGAAACTTTGAGTCCAGTATGAGGCTTCATGCATCCCAACTGGTGCAGGATGTCGTCCTCGCACAGGTGGCCAATCTTCTTTTCAGTTGTTCAAGGGCAGTTCCCTTGGTTACCTGACACATCCCTTGCTTCCTTCCCTTGGTTTTGGTTCATGAGATGCCTGGGATAGACAAACTCAGGGCGCAGGGCTCCCGGATCTCTCTCAGCTGGCTTCTCAAGTGTTTCATTTGGGATATGCAGTCACTATGCAGCCACTGAGGGTACCAATCTTCCCGGGCAGGTGGTTTGGGGCCATCTTGGTGAATTCAATCTCAGGCCTCGGTGAGAGAGGCACCCATGACTGCAAATCTGCTGGTGCCTCAGCCGGACGATTGCGTCGCCTAGCAGCAGGTTTCATGTTTTTTGATTTTTTCCCCGTTGACTAAGATCATGACACCTGGCAACACAATGCAAAGGTGCGGACCGTGAACAGGTATGCCAAGGCTTTATGAATACGCCTCAGCTTTCCATGGACCCCCTCGGTTTGCTGCAACATCTGCAACATTGCCGAGCATTCAATTTTGAAACCCAAATCGGCACCCAGAAAGCGCCCAAAGCGGCCGCTCGCTAATTTCCCGGCCGCCCTTTAGGCGCCCTTTAGGCGCCGAAGCGCTAGCTGAGATCCCTGCACGCTTCCCGTGCAAATTCCAAATGCCGCAGAACACCCGCATGGCCTCCCGAGGCGCCATGGTCGAAAAACTCGCTTCCCATCGAGTAGATTGGCCCAAAACAACAACTTCTCGCTTGCCGCTATATAAAGTGCCCCAAACCCCCCCCAAAAAAAGAGGAAGTCCTAGAAGTCAAAGGAAAGAAACACTCCAAATCTGGTCCTGGTCATGGCTTCCTGATTGCCCCTTATGGCTCTCGAAGTTGCGGGTCGACACCAAAGGAGCGCTCAGGTTTCCAAAACTGCCAGGTTTCCTAAGCGTCCGACTCCCACGTGTCTTGGTCCTATGGTGGGGATCCCATCGCTGTTGCTGTGGCAACCTCACACCCAATATGGGTGTGTTTTTGAGGGGACCTCCCAAAAAAATGTGGTTTTCATGTGGGCATGGGTCAAAATTAAACCCCCAGGGGACCGCAGATGTCAGTCCATGTTTCAATTTACTAGGGTTCCATTTTGGGTACATATGTTTGACCCACAGCCATGTTGGTTCTCCCTTCAAAATCAACAAACATAGCTCGGTTGCTTTCTGCTCCCCTGCTAAAAGTTTAACTTTTAGTGGTTCAATGGAAAACCCATTGGTTGGCAAAAAGCTAAAGTCCTGACATCCCTTGGCAAAATGCCCCAAAAGGGTACCCAAAGGAGAACCCCAGTGGCCCAAGCGGCCGAGCTTGAAGCCTCGTCGCCGCTGCCTGTCAATGAGACCTCCGCCTGGCATCGACGCCGATGGAGACCGCAGCTGGGCGCTGGTCTTTGCTCCAAAGTGACATGGCTGTGGCTCAAAAATAGGAATCCCCCGCATGGCTTGCCCTAGTAAGCGGAAACATGGACCAAGACCTGTGTTCCAATTCCTGGTGGTTTAATTTTGACCCATACCCACATCCTCATTACACCAAAGTGTCCAAGGGCCCAAAGTGTGCCAGGGTTCCCGGTTTCAGACCACTGCCAAAGGAAACAAACAAAAAGCAAAACAAAAAAACCAAGCGTCCGGTTAACCAGACCGCTCAAAAGATGTCAGGAGGGTCGTCGATCCCAGTTCTTTGCCCCCGTGAAACAAAGGCGCTACCCCAGAGCCACAGAGGAGCACCATTTGCCGGTCCTTTCGGGCCTCACATGCCGAGACAAAACGCGTCTGCTACCTGAGCTGTGTCCGTGAAATGGCGGGCGTTGGCCCGGTGGAAAAGGATCCGGTGATTCTCGGAGTGCCTGATGTGCCACAAGCCGATGCGGGACCGACCACGGATTAAGCCCATGTGCGTCAGGTTCCAACAACTTGGATGACACCCAAAAGTGAAAAGTGGCCTCTTCCCCCTTCAAACAAATTGCCGGAAATGGACTCATGGGGTGCTGATCCACTCGACAGCCTGCCTCCTTCCAGTGGTGGAATGCCGCAGCTGCCGTTGGAGAGACTGGCACAGCCTTCGCACCCGAACGTTGCCCCACAAACTTTGCCACGGTAGACAGGAGATCCAATTCCCGGAAGGAACTTCGAGCAGAAAAAAGAACATACCCCCCCCCCTCCCCTTCACCCCATCCTGCGAACACCGTTCCCCCGAAAAACGACGTGTGAATGTGCCAAAACATGGGAACCCCAAAATGGCGGTTTTCTTTTGGTTTCAAGGGATGGCACCCTCAAAGCACAGACCCACGCTCAAGAACCGGGGTTACGGGGGTGAGCTTGTCCCAGGTGGTCTTGCGAGCCCAGCTGCCCCCTGCCCAAAATATTTTCCAACCGAAAGTCCAAACCCGCAGTGGATTCCCATTGAAAAACGAATGGCGCCCTTTTGTTGCGTCGATGTTTGTCGCGTGTGTATAAAACGTTTTCCTCCAAACAAGGGGGGAAACAAGATTGACTTGCCGCCGCTGGAGGTCTATGTATGTTGCCTGTCTCTAGAGGGTTGCTTCCCCTCCCAAAAACAGATCAAGGGGGTTCTCCCTGGTTCAAACAGGGCTACGACATCTCCATGTGCACCTCTCTTGGAATCCCTCCGGTGGGCGCCCGACCAGGCGCTCCTCGGGGCTGGCGCCTGTGAGGCATGCCGGTGGGACGTTTTTGGTGGAGAAGCTGGCCTGCACCTTCCTTTTGTGTTCAAAAAACCTGACTGTTTGTTGAACCCCCCGCCAAAAAAGAAAAGAAAGAAGAAAGCACGCATAAGAACAGAACCAATTAACAAACACAGAAAACATGCCAACAACAGTGAAGTGACTGCAGTCTAGCAAAACAACTGACCGACACTTTTTGCCCCCCCCCCCCCCCTAAAATGAACAGAACCAATAAACAACAACACCTAAACACATGCCACCGACTGTGAAGTGATTGCAGGTTTGTGGATATTGGTGTCATTTCCAGGGTGGGCCTCCGTCGCTGGTAACTGGCCTTACCCTAAGCGTCCCTTGGTACCTTGTGATGCACCCAATGACCCCGTTTTGGACCCCCAGGTCAGGTACATCCTGAAATAGTTTGAAAGGAACCAAAACTTGGTTGACGTTGGAATGGGAGCAAAAAAAAAATAGCTGTTCAGTGGGGACTTCCCACTAAACCACAAGAAGCAAACATGAAATTTTGCTTCCCGACAACAACCATGAAGAGGACAAGCCAAATCGTTTCGGGGCTCCCTTTGACACATGCCCATGTTGACGTTCGCTGCCCTGACTTCTCGGAAAACAAGCTGCCGGAAATGAGAAAAAGCCTTGCGAAATCCATGCCGGCATGGGCAATTCTCACTTCCACGGAGCGGGTGATTTCGCGGCTCCCTAGATTTGGGCCTGAGTGCGCACTAAAACACTGAAACACTAAGGGATGTAAGCGCTCACACATGTGCCAACAAATACCTCTGTACAACTATATATATATATTATCAAGGATCATCGTTGTAACCGGCAGGTGAGATTTCGAAAATCAGTGCAGGTGCTTGAACATGCAACGGGGGCGGCCCGATTTTTTGTTTCCGGCCTGGAGATGGAGACGGTGGGGTGACGTCTTCCGGCGGCCCAGACATGGGTGTCCCATCCTGAGGGTGATGGGAGATACAGCTGCCATATGGGCTTGGGGTACTCGTTTTGGGGGTGGTTTGAAGGGAGACTAAAAGGAAAACCACCATTTTAGAACTCCGGCTATGTTGACACAAAAAAATGACCCCCACATCTGGGGCATGCACAGAACATAGCTTGTTCTGACTCAGTGTCATATTCCGTCTACCCTGCGAAGTATCCTGCGAAGTGGGTGGGTGTTTCCCAGAATAAGGAACGCTTGGATTCCTTTTGACTTTCCTCTCACTTGCCAAAGGACCTGGAAATACAAAGCTCAACATTTTGGGGCCATAACATGGACCAAGAGGGAAAGGGTTCCGCGATTTTGGGCGGCTCTGTGGCTCAAAAAAGTGGTACCAAGATGGCACCTTGGTAAATGGAACCAAAGACTAAAACCTGCGTAATCCCAACTCTTTAGTTTTGAGCCATAGTGTTGCCACCAAACACTGATGAGCCTACCCCAAACCGAAAGCCGCCAACCTGGAAACCCATATGGGCTTACCCAATACCGGTACCCTGACAAAATTGTCCTCATATGGCCGCATGCAGGGACGATCCGCAGGTTTCCTCTGAAGGTAGTGGTTTGGGGGGTAACCATTTTGCATCGAGTCGATTCAGTGCGCTTGGCTTCAGGGACCGTGCTTTCAGGAAAGAGAGAGTGGTGTGGTTTGGTGATTGGTGGTTTGGGAATCCGAGTCTCTGTTTGTTGAATCCACGAAGGAAGGTAGCCTGCTAATCTTCAAAGCATCCAAACTACTGAGTTGAGATTTAGGGCTATCTCATCTGATTCGTCCTTCAAGCAACATGGACAAGTTAGGGAATTTGGGGATCTTCACAGCACCAATTCACAGTACCGATATTGTTCGTTGCCCGCATCACAAGTGGCACTCCCTGGATGTCGCAAGTCATATCTCGCAGACTGCTTTAGGCAAGACCCTGAAGACATATGTGCATAGCAACAGTCAATGCTCATATCCAAACTGCCATAGGAATTTGGTGAGTGCCTGCCCCTTCCGAATGGTAACTTCGGGCTGGTGTGCCCCATTTTGGCCATCCCTTGGAGGACATTCTGGCAAACGTTGATAAACATCCATCCTTGCCCGCAACGAAGCACAAGCTGCTCGAAAGCCGCCCTTGAAGTCGGAATCTGCCTTTCACTCCCAGGTCCCAAATTGGGTGAAGGAAGCCAAAGCAAACTGTTCAAGCAAGCCACTGTGACGCGAAAACTGTTCAAAGCTTGCTTGACAGGAAGCAAGATGCTGAGTTTACCTTCACTTTGGCACTGTCAGTTTGAGCGGCAAGCAACTCCGTGATACAACTCTCATGGGAAGCACCCACTCGCCTGCATCAGAGCGCCTGGAGGCAGGCCCTGGAGCGGCGCATGGATAAATTATCACATCGTCATGTGTCCATTGGATACTCGAAACCGCTACAAACTAGTACCCGTTTGTGGCCATCGGTGATCAGACCGATGTTAGTCCAAAACCTTTGTTCCACTTGGCGCTCCAAGCTACCTCAACCACCTGGCCAACTGGTCAGAACTAATTTGCCCAAGAGCACGAGAAATACAAGGTTGTTTGCGCAAACCCAGCTGGCTGAAGTTTCACATATGAGCCATGGTCAATATTCACAGTGCCCCAAGCTGATATGGGATTTTGGTGAATCTGAATAACCCCCCATTTCTTAATATGTTTGTGAGTGTGCCCAAGGGCACGACCCTTTTGTTGCGGCTGCATCTTTTTTTTGAGGGTACCCTTCTTTTGTTGCGCCTTTTGAAGCGGAACCAAAAGGAAGACCACATTTTGTTTTTTTTAGATTCCCCCCCCCCCCCCGGCCCACCCCTCAAAAAAAAACACCGATATATATATATATATAATATATATATATATGTATAAATAGCCCGTTGCTCATATCCTTCTGCGCCTGCGCTGGGCCTTTTGCCGGCACGGCCAGCTGCGCAGCTGGCTGCACCTGAACATCATAAAGAAAGGTGGCTGGTTTTAGAGTCAAGGGCTTGGACGAAACAAGCAGAAGCCGGGCTTTCTAGGTGGGACGATTCATTTGGTTGCGGGCCATTGATTGATTTTTCCCTGGCTGCGGTCGGAATCGGAGTTTCAAACGCCTTTTTTTTTGTGTGACTGGCACTGACCGAACCTCATTTGGGGTATCCAAATGGCTGAGCCCCCCCCGGTTTGGCCGGCTTACCTCTGGCCCTTTAAAGAATCATCCAGACGCCCCCCAAAAAAGACGCACCTCAGACCTGAACAGCAAGAAAAACAACGGCCCCTAGAGCAAGGCTGCAGCAGACCGGGCATTCGGCCAAGCAGACCCAGCCTTTAGAGGACATATATGTATGAATTGTGTCAAAATATGAGAACCCGAATTATCATAGTCAGAGTTAGTAAGGGAGCAGTCATTACTTTGGACATGTAGCGTAAAGCCTGTCAAGCGAGACAGTCCAGAAGCGAGACCGCCCCAGTTCGCATCTTGACGGGTACACAAGTTAGAGTGACTCTTTTGGCGCTCGACACCTCCATGTTGGGGGCGGTCCCTCAAAAAACACACACAAATATGAGCCGGAATTTCGCATCCCAGCTTGTTGAATGCGATGGTTTGCCCTGCACAGATTTAAACACACACCCCAACAAGGAATGACAAAAGGGACAATGCAAAGTTTAAAGGACAAAAGCACCCTCACCAAACCACGGCGCCTCTACAGCGGTCTTCGCTGTTGCCGCTTCCCGCGCTTCCCGCGCTTCGCGCGCTTCCCGCGCTTGAGCTTCCCGCGCCTGCACGGCTGCAATTGCCGCGAGCCGCGAACGGTTTGGGTCAGCTCTTCCTCGGAAAACCTGAAAGGCTCTTGTTCTTAGCTCTGTTGGATTTCTGGTTCTTTCAGGATTCCTGTTTTTGGACCTTTGGACTCCTGGGTCTTTGTGAGGTTGTTCTTTGGGTAAAAATCGTGGTCGGTTTTCCTCTGCACTGTCGTGAAGCGTGGAGGGAAGACTTCAGCAGGGCCAACCTGCCTGAAAGCCAAATAATGCTAAGGGTCCAAATAATTAGAATGGGTTTAAGAAGGCTTTTTGAAATCGATCTCGTCATGATTCTAGAGGTAAACGACGAGTAATTGATTTTTATATACTCTGTGGTTGAGCAAGTCTTGGCAAAGTCTGCAAGTGGTGAGAAATCCGTTGTCTCAGCTCACAGCACATCTCTCGATGCCGGAAGATGGGTCGTTGCGGAAACTTGGCAAAGCAAACAAGGGCGATGAGAACCCTCACCCGCCACTTCCTCTGCGGAGGCTCGTTTGATGAAGTCGTCTTGCGAGGGTCTGCAATACCCCTCCAGTGAGATGTGTCTTCACCTTTGGGCTGCGCCAAGGCCCGCGAACAAGCAAAAGGTCGATCACCTGTTATTTCCGTTTGGCACAGACCCGAATTTGTCTCCAAAAGAGAGGCCAATGCACTCAATGGGTGCACATTACGAGTAACAACTATAGCTGTTGAGGAAAAACCAACCGAACTCCAGGTCTGTTTGAAAGGAAATCCAGCACTCGCCCCTCTTCCGTTGACTCCATTCCCCAAGGAAAGGGGTCTTTTGACTTCGGCACGGAGATGTTTCCTCTGGGGAAGAAGAACCCGCAGCCCATCTCTTCACCTCCCGCCTGCGCGGCTGCTTTTGCCTCCGGCAAAAAGGACACAGAGCCATGGGGTGTCTGTGGATCATTTTTGAGGAGAATGGCACAACCGTTTTGGAGTGTTAAAGTTTTCGAACTAAAAGCAAACTGGCCATTTCGAGGGTTCCCCTTTGAGACAAGACTTGCACAGGCAGGGATTCTTCACTTCCACAGTTACACAGTTTGCTTCCCCAGTCAATATTCACTGTGACTTCCGATGGACATTGTATTTTGGTGAGCAACCCACGTCCAAATGGTAAATTGGTGAGTGTGCCCTACGCCCCCTTTGCGGCAATGTATGACAGGTATTTGTTTAGACTTTTGGCAAACAAAACAATGCATTTTGGACGCCGCGAGGAGGTTATTCTTGAGTGGTTGTTGTTTCAGGAGTTGTTGTGAGCTTACTTGAAGATTTTGCTGTCTTTCATTTCTCCTGTTTCAAGTCCGCTCGATGCTTGCTCACCTTGTGTTTTTGCCCATTGGCCCGCAAGCTGCCAATCGAAACGGCGATTTTGCGCGGCGAAACCGCGCTTTTTGGCCGCGAAACGGCACTTTCTCGCGGAGAAGCAGCAATCCATGTCAACCATGCAATCAACGACCTTGCCGCAGCGACAAGCAACCATTCTAGAAGGTTTCTTGAAAAGGCAGCTTGTCAGAGCAACCTGCTCCAGGGCCGAACCTTCTGACCAGCTGTCAACACCGTACAAAGACCAGCAGTTGGGATGGATGAAACCCCAATGCTGGGATAAGGCACCTACCAACTTGTCCATCCACAATAAAACAACACAGCAACGGTGATACTTGCAGTCGAACTTCCAGTCCTGGTGTCAAGGTGAACCGGCCAACGCCCAAAGGGTTTCCCTTTTTTAGCAACCCAGAAAGGGTTGGGTGAAATTCGATGACATAAGTCCCCTTGGCTTTTTAGTCATCCCTGAATGTTGACCCCGTATTAATAAACACGGCCTATCATTGGGGTAGGTGTTGCCCACAAAAGAGTCGGATTCCCACTGAACGGGGACACCCCCTTATTAATCCACCAAACGTTTATTCATCCGGGATGCGTCATCCCTGCATACACAAACCGAAATCTGAAATCTAATTTTACACGGTACAGTGCTTCCAAGTAGTTGAAATACTTGCTTCTGAACAACCCAAAACGTGAAAAATAAAACACAACAACAACAAAAACGGTGTCGACAACATTCGACAATAATGCTAGGATGAATAAAAAGTCACATAAATCGATACGGTGGATGCTCCAACTATTGCAAGTAGTGAACAAGGGAAATTCTGTCGATTCCCATGCTTTGTGGGTGGATTTACTGTAAAGTCCCATGGCTTGTAGCTGCAAATTCCCCTGGTTTGTGGGTGGATTTACCGTAAATTCCCATGTAACTGGTTTACCGTAAATTCCCATGGTTTGTAGGTGATTTACCGTAAATTCCCATGGTTTGTAACTGATTTACTGTATTCTTTTCATGGTTCTGTAGCTGAATTTCTGGGCCTCTGTCGGGTACCCCCCAAAACCAGCGGCCTGCGCGGCTGCGGACACCGACTCCAAGCTGGCCGACCTGGCCAGCTTGGGGCCAGCCGTGCGGTTCTGGCTTTTCTGGGTCTACGAAAATGGGTGGCTTCTCATTCTCAGGCGTTCAGTGACCCTGGAACAAAACAGGGAACCCTTTTTGGGGAAGACCATTTTTGGTGGGCCAGCCAAAAAAAGGGGGAAAAAAGGGTGCCACTGAACAACTGAGCATTGAATAGGGGTTGGGAAAAAATGGAAATCTGACCAAAAATCAGATTCAACACCATACCACTTGAACCGAAGGCTCTGGATGCCTTTGGACCTGACATCACGGTACACCCATGGTTCACTTCATTCATTTCACGTCCACGAACCCAAAGAGGAGCGCAGCATTGAGGCCGTCCAATCTGCTCCGCAACCTTAGCCCTAAACCATAACTTCCCAAGAAGGTGAACCTGAGCTACAGTCCAATCGTCAAATAGGGACATGGCAACACAGCAAGTCCTTGGATAAGAGTGTCAGTCACTTTTCCCTGGAGTGGTGGTTGGGAGGTTGAGGGGTTCCTTTCCCATTTGGTTCCAAAAGGAACTGGGCTTCAAATCCCAATCCAACCACCAATCCACCAACAAAGGGGTACTGAGTCAGTGTCAGCCTGCAAAAACACAAGCGAGGAGATGCCCTTGTCAAGTGATCCAGCTACGTCTTCTTGGCCAGGCCCCACTAAGGTCTAATAGTGCGGTTTCTGTCTTGGGGGATTCCAGGCTTGGATGACAAACATTGGCCAGGCTCCTTCAAAGTCCATGGCTCAGAGTAAGAGGCTGAGCATGCATCCAACTCTTAGTTGCCTGCGATCAGCAAATACCCATCAATCTCTTAAACGCCTGACTCATCAATCACACGGTGACATCTGGATGTCCTTTGTTGAGGCCACCCCTGTGTTGGTTGTAAGGGGAAGCCAAAAGGAAAACCACAATTCATCTAGGGAGGTCTCCCAAAGGCCACGCCCAGCTGATTCGGACGAGTCGATTCGCCTCTGGGACTTTTCGTCCGGCTCCTCTGGTAGCTCCCAGAACGTCAAACCAGATCTCTTCCCGACAAAAGTTGGATCCGGGATGAATACCCTGGATAAACAGGGGTCGGTCTTATTTTGAAGGTACCCATGTTAGGGTTGGCTTAAAAGCAAGCCAAAAGGAAACCACCCGATTTTGGGGGGGTTGCTCCTATTTCAAGACACACCCATACGGAGTAAATGCCCCACCAAGAAGATGCAAACATGTCTATCCCCTTTTGGTTGCCCTTATGTGCCCGTACAGTACCCTACCAACATGGAAATTGACCAAAGGAATGGGCCCGTTGAGCAAAATGCCATTTCACCCAGCCCCAAACACCCAGTGAGCATGGGAAGAAAGGGCACTCGTTGTTTTCTGGGAAGTTGAGTTTAAAGGGAAACTCGTCGAAAAAAAAAAAAAAAAAAAGGAATGAAGGGTACCGGGCGTCTGGGAATACACTCCTGGTTGTTGTCTTTGTTGGGGTGCCACTTTAGAGGTAAGCCTTCACTGGAGAAACACAACCATTGCCTTTAGGCTATCCGCCATGAATCCGGGGTCAATGAATATGACATGGAGCCAGGGAGGTCTATGGGGATAGCCCTGTGGCCCACCTTTCAGGTCCATGACATGACCTGGCTTGTGGAAACCGAAAAACCATCGGCTCGGGGTTCCCTTTGTTCTCGAAACGGACTGCTCCAATAGCTAAAGGGTCAACAATTTGTGCCCAACGGGGAACCATCACCCCTCAAGGAACCTCACTTCACGCTGGCAACCACGAGATGATGGTTGAAGCAACAAAAGGAATAGACAACCCGATGGACAAGATTCATTCTGCACCAGTTGGGATCTGTGGCCTAGCCAGCATGCATAGGTTTCATCCATCCCAGCTGGTGCAGGAATTAAGTGATATTTGGATTTAACGAGCCATCCGAAACCATGGACCTTGGAAGCCATTGGGGAAAAACAAGAAACGCGCCTTCCAAATGGAAACAACATGTCCCCGTGCGAGACTCCCTCCCTTTGCATTCGAGTTATCCAGTCGCAGCAATCTCCTTAGCCAGCTGATCCGTAGACTTCTCCTCCTCGGGGGAAAAAAAAGCCGGCCGGCGCCAGTTGGATGTGTCACAATAGGGTGCTGCCCTCAAAAAAGTTGTTTTTGTTAAAGCTTCCCAGGACGAATTTCATAGATTGAACCCCCAGCCTCCAAGCAGAGTGTACCGAATCTTTCCCTTTAACCTGGCCCACATTGGGAACATAAAAAAAGAAGAAACAAATGTTCAGAGTTTCTGTCCACCACACGGTTTTCGTAGTCATCTACACTTGCCCAAGAGGAATTACAATCAAAAAGGGATAATGTTTCATAATTAGTCTACCTATGGACAATATTACTCACACTGATTCACAGTGGGTTCAGTTGCGTAGGCCCCCCTCTTTTGTTGTGAGAGAAAAGGGAACGTTGGGTAGGCCCCCATGTCCCCTCCAAATCAACAGACTACCCGTCCGTTGCTCATATGGAGGAGACCCCAGCGAAGTCAACTAGGTTCACTCAATAAGAGGTGATCACCTTTTGGAGCCTTGACTAAATCTTACGGACCAACTCAGGGGATGGAAAGGTCGATTTCGCTTTGGGCAAGTGGGGGGGTAGTGGTTTCCACCGACTTGCCACCAACCCCGCAGCCAGCAGATCTCCTCATCGAGCAGTTGGCCCTGCGGATGGAATGAGCCGAAGAACGAGCAAGGGGGGCTTCTTCGTTTTGTCCGGCCCCATGCTATTTGTTGGGCCCAGAAACTAATTGGAACAATTGAAAAACGCCAAGCAGGGACTTCCCAGCATGTGCAGCTTGACTACTGGCAACATGATCCATTCCAAGCACGATTGGTGGTGGATATACGGAAGGTCCAGGCATCTGAAATCAAGAAACCCTGGACAGGCCCACAGCAAATCAGCCCAATTTAAGCAGTCTCAGACATCCAGTCAGTATATGAATGAACATAGCCGACTTGCGCAAGCTGTAAGCTATCAAGGAGACAGTTTGGCTCGATGAAACGGGTATGGGTCAAACTTACACCACCAGGAATTGGACCGCAGGTTTTGGTCCATGTTTCCATTTACCAGGGCAAGCCATTTTGGGGTTACCCGATTTTTGACCCCAAAACTGGTCTTTGAAACTGTCCGTCCCGCGGATTCGAGGTAGAGCCTACTGGCTGCTGGGCCTCGCAGGCGTCTTTTTTTTGCTTTGTTTTCTTCATCCCTCCAGCTGCCTCCCCTTGGTTGCTGTTGACCCCCCTGCAAAAAGTTGACCACTTTTTGGGGGGGTTCGTGGAAAACCCAACTTGATTTCAACCCAAAAGTTAAGGTCGAAAGATCCAACCCAATAGCAGTTAAGTCCCTACCCCTCCTCCTACATCACCCCAATCTGGCTGTGGCTCACAGGCGTGCCCTGGTAAATGGAAACATGGACTAAAACCTGCGGTCCAAGTCCCGGTGTTTTAATTTTGACCCATACCCATCTTCCGCAGCACAAGTTTTTGGCTGCAGCGTGAGGCCGCCCTGCACCATCCGAGGAGTATGCTGCAAAGTGAACCTTCCAAAGGGAATTTCAGGCAGGTTGAATGCCCAACACATTGACGGTGCAAGCGCGGAGCAGGGAACAACTGAAGTTTGCCGCATCTTACCCGGGTGTTGTGGTGGTCCTCCGAAACCCTCTGAGAGCCCTTTTTTTTCGTTGGTATTTGAAGGAAACTTTCTAAATGGAAACAAACATTTCAGGGCACGCCCTTTTTGAGAAGTGCAAATTCTCTGAGAACTCATCGTGGCTCCCTGCAAACGCGCCTCCCGGGCTCCATCGGAGAGAAGTGCCTGCGCCTCATGCGATTGCTTGGGGTTTCGCTCGAGCGGTCAAAAAGACTCCCCTGTGGCTCAGCCGAAGGCTCTCGTGCTGTTTTCAGGAAAGAGCCATGGACGCGCTGGTGAGCAGGTGCAGCTGCACAAGTTCGATGACTCTGCTTGCTTTTCCGTTTTTGCCGTTCTCTTCGATTATGTTGTCTTCTTCGTCGTCTTCTTCCTCTTCCTCTTCTTCTTCTTCTTATTCTTCTTCTTCTTCTTCCCTCCGACGCTTTGGAGCCGCGAGATCTCCAGACCGCTCCGGAGGGAACACAAGAGCAACAGGCAACACCCAGTTTTAAGCCTCCTTTGGGTCCTTGAAAAAGGCTGATGCACGCGGAATCGTACCATTTTGGCTCCGCTATTTTGTTAGGGCAAAGGCTGAGTCCCCAGTGCGCCCATGCCATCCCAGTGGGTGCGAAACGTCTGCTGTCCATCCACAGAGAGCGAGCAGCAGTTTTCCTAGTTTTCAAAGGATGACTGGCCTCCGTATTTTTTCAGAGTCACCCCCAAAGTGACGGGATAAAGGGAAACACTGAAACACCAATTACTCACTTTGACCCCACAAACAAACAAATTCGGTACATAGGCCGTGAAAATCGGGGGCTCAACAAATTTGGAGTTCAGCGACAAACTCGGCTGACCTCGTCGTAGGCTGGCGCCACAGCGGCAGCCGCCATGGCCTTGGATCGAAAGTACCCTCCCGTCCAACATGGAATTTCACTGGGGTCCTTGAGGATTGTCCTTTCAAAGGACCTCCCCCCCACAAAAAAACAACAACAACACACACACACACACAACAAAAACAGAGGTTCCAACGTGGACAGGAGGGTATTTCATCTAAACCAGGACATGTTTGTCTTCGGTGGTGAATTGAGAGCAACGGATGAAGTATTGTTTCATGGGAATGGTTGTCCACAGTCGAGGACGAGTCTCCCAGGCAATAGTTTGTTTCTCATCATATCCAGGGTTGATTGGGGACACCCTTCAACCATGAAAAGCATGGAACTTTGGAGAAGCCACCGCCAAACATCGTGCTCTTAAACAGCTGGTGATTCACACTTTAGCTCCTTTTTCCCCTCTCTCTCGCTCTCCCTCCACAGAAAATCCTAGAGGATGCCAACTTGATGTTGGAATGCTCCCCTTTTAGGACACCAACCACGCGGAGGATTTGCCCCCTTCCAACACGCAGACGCCATGTAGGGCCACCCAGCAAACCCGAGCCGCCCGCAACCTTGCGCCGCCCTGCGCCACTCCAAATCGGCCGGCCCAAATCGAAGAAATGGCTCAGAAAATGAAGTTGGGCAATGTCTCTCTGCAGAGTACTCATCAGCTCAGGAAACTCGAAACAAGGCATGACACCTTGACGTTCTCTGCCCTGGCGCTTGCTCATGCCGAGGTGCAACCCTGAGAGCCGAGAAGTCAGCCACTCTCTCGCTGGTCGAACGTCTTTTGACTGAGACATAGGACCGAGAATTAGAAGAATGCAACCCTGAAAGAAGTGCAAAAGACTGGCTCACTCAATAGTCAACGTCGATGAGATGCTCAACGATCGACTATTGCTCAATTATTTCGCCAATATCGCAACCATCCCCGCTCTTCGGCAATATGGGTATCGGTATATAAGGGGAACCCAAAAAATGGCTAATAAAGCCAACCAAAAGGGCACCCCCTAGAAAAGACATACCCACATCGCAATCAGCACGCCCAAGAAGTTTCGCACCACGCGATCGGGCGATCAGCTTGCAGGCGCTGAAGCGCAGTGTCTGCGCCTGAAATGCGGCCGACCGGCCGGCCTTCCGCCCCATGGTCTTAGCACTGCTTAGCCTGTCCAACACCTGGCAAGCATACGCTAGCTCCATAGGGAGAGGATATGTTCATATTCGTTTCTCTTCAGACCAACCTAAAACGGGTACTCTCAAGCAAACATGCAGCCAAATAAGAATTCCAGGATCACCTCAGAAAGGGTGGGCTCCAAATCGCACTTTTTCGCCTGCCTGAGCAGCTGTCGCAGGGGTTTTGGACCGTGCACGGCAGCAACCTTCAAGAATTCGGCGCTGCAAGCACGACCACATGCCACCGAGTGGCAGTTTGGTTTGACATCTAAAACTGGAATCCAAAAAGGATATGCAAGATTATACAAGCACATCCTGAAAAGGGTATAAAAGCGGCGCAGACTGGCAAGGGCCCTTGCTAGCCTCTGCTGACGTCGCGCCGCGAATTCGGAGAAATGCAGGGAACCAAGACATCCCTTTGGGGTGCCCGTTTCCGGACGGTGAGCTATCGAGCTATCAGTTCCTGATGGACGGAGGCAGGGAGGCACCAGACCGCAGGAGCTTGGTGTGGTTCGGGCTTCGGCCCAAGAACTCCACCTTGCCGCTCTCCAAGTCATAGACGCCGCCCTGGATGTCCACTTCGCCCGAGCTGACCTGGAAAGGGAGGCCCCCAACGAAATGGACCGGTGGACTTACGGAGGCAACGGTTTGGCGCCGCGAGACTACACCCAGAGAGCTCCGGCAGTGGGGCCTACGAGCAGGTGCCGTGGCGACTCCCTGTCATTCAGATCCTATGGCCTAAAAACCGTGCGCCGGATGTGCGTCCAGGAACAAGAAACCAGAAGAGGTCAACGCATTGGCTTGGGGCTGGGGACACCTAGCCGGAAAACAAAGCTGGTCACAACAGGCCTTCTCTCGCACGACACCGCTGTACTGAAGAAGGAAGTCGATGGTGTGGAACACGTTCCTCAGAAGTTCACAGCTCAAGCACATGACCTGCCTCTGAACTTGTTGCATGTTCTCCTCAAAAGCCAATCCTTCTTTGCCGCGCCTCCCATTTCGATGCAACCCGAACTGCACTTCAACCTTCAAAGAAACGAAGGACGAAGTGAGTAAACTGAAAGGTCTGCCCGTCTCCCTCTTTCCGTGCGTCAGCTTCACGGAGAGATCCGCGATCTGCTCCTCCGACGCACCGCTGCCGAGCTGGGCTTCTGCCTTGCCCGCCACCACGCTGAGGCCGTTCAGCAGGGCGTCCAGGGCCTTGCTGACCTCAACACTAAGAGCTCACATGGGCTCCGTCTGTGTCAAGCCATGAAACAGCACAGCTAATGCACCACGCAACGGAGATCCGTACCTAGAGTCTCCATGACCCTCAAAAAATGGCTCCATGACCCCTTTTATTTTGGGTAATGACCCCGTTCTTTAAGGGTCATGGAGACTCCAAGCACCGAGCACCGAATCCGGGTCATGAGTCATGCCAGTCTCTAAGTCTCCGGCCTGCGGGGCCTTCCCCGCTTTGGAGGCCATGTAGGCCTTGTGCCGTCCCAATTCGGAGGAGTGGCCGACGAAATTCTTTGGTGGCGCAAAGAAACTTGAAGGCCGCGCCCTTCCCTTTTGCTCCTTGGGTTTACTTGCAAAGGGAATTCATCCCTTGGACTCCCAATGGACTTAGCTATCTCCCTCTGGGCCTTGGTGGCGCCCTTGATGGCTCCGCAGCTGGTGTGGCCCAAGACCAGGATCAGCTTGCTGCCCAGGGCCGCTGTGCAGAACTCGAGGCTGCCCAAGATGCTGCCCTCGGTGATGCGAAACACGAAATCTGTCATGACATGTGCAACACGAAATCTGTGGCTGAATCAGATACCCAGCTCATTAGAACGGCTCCCTTGCAACCACCAGCTGAGGAATCCCCAAGCAATGGCCTTCATTTCGGGTGAGCTCGTTTTATTTTCCTGCCTCCGCGTGGGTGCAGGTGTTCCCGGCGTTTCGCAGCACGAAGATGTCGCCGGGCATGGCGTCGAAGACCGTCTCCTGGCCCAATGTAAAGAAACTCTTGCAGCACCTACCTATGGCGAAATCAACTTACGTAACGTTCTCTATCTCTCGAGACTCTACATGGATGTTCCTCAACATTTTTCAACATTGGGGACCCCTCCAGGTGGTTTCCTTTTGGCTTCCCTTTAAAGCCAGCCAAAAAGTCGTCCCCTACTTTGAGCCACACCCCCATCCGTCTCAACATCCGCGGCTCCAGAGGTGCGCGGGAGTCGGCGCAGCCCACAATGGCAGTGTGAGGGGCCTGGCCCTCAACGACCAGCGCCTTCCTGCAACATGAGTTGGGTCTATCTGTTTTTCGAGGGCATCTAGTTTTTGTTTCTGACTTCCAGAGTTGGTTCGCCAGGAAAACTCAGGGAATGAGTTTTAGGCTTGGTTTACATATACAGGGAAACCAAAAGGACACGCCACCTTGTTTTCTTACAGTTTTTGGGGGGAGGGGGGGTTCCATATTTTTAAGACACACCCATTTGGCGCACGAATTATCAATCGACTGACATGCTCGTTGCCAGGCGGATGCGAAGCAAGGGTCCCAGGCGCATGTTGCGTCTTGCAACTCACCAGCCCCAAGTGACTGACCTATGTCATGAAGAAGACTGGATAAGTTAGTGTTAAGCCTCACCATGATTAAAACCAATCGGCGGAATGCGCATGCATGATCTGCACGGAGGGGTTTCAGCCTGTCCATGTCCAATCTCAGAACACGTTGACGGTGAATGACGGTGAACAGTGAAAGGCGCAACATGCATGCGAGCAACAACATGCAGTCAAAATGCGCCAACACAGGAGATGTCGCAGCCTCTGGGAAATCCCATCTGATTCAACCAACACCTATGCCCATCAAGCGCGCCTCATGACCGGCGTGACCTTCCCAGCGATGGCCGCCCCGTTGGTGAAGCGCTTGTTGCCCGCCTGCAGCAGCTGCAACGCCGCCTCCGGCTTCACGGGGCCGCTGCCTGGCACACGAAGCAGCACTCAACTCTCCCCTCCGTCCTTCCGGACTCAACACTCTCCTCTGCTATGCTTCGACTTCAAAGCTTCAGCAAAAACTGCCCTGAGCTCAACGTACCACATGTCAGGCTTGCCTGGACACCCAGCACCCACCCTGCTCTGCCCCCAAAGTCCTGCAACTTTTCCTGCTGCTCTGAGTTGACTGGCTACGACTGCTCGACTCGAGTCTTTCAGACTGCATATCTCATATCACCCCAAAATCCCTCACCTCTTCTCAATGACCACCCTGACATAAACGTGGCTCATAGCAGGTTCGTATCCCAAGTTCATAAGTCTGCTGAGTTGGCTTGTTCAGAGAGAAAAAAACCCGCCCCCCGCCCCGGCTGCCTGGCGTGCGGATGGGCAGGGAGGCCATGGAGGGCGGCAAGGCGCTGGAGGAGGACAGCAGCTCCGCCTGCACCGGGGACCGCCCCAGGAACTCCACGCGGCCCGTGGCCAGGTGGTAGATGCCGCCCTGGACGAGATGCGAGATGCGAAGAGGGGAGCAGGAGACCAACCATGAAATCTCAGCAAGGGCCTGGTTTCGGCCATTTCCTTCAAAAGGGACCCCCTGGTTCCAGGTTTGAGGACTGCATCTTGTGGCCGAACCGCAGGTTGCAGCGTGATGTTTGGTTGCTTTGGCCACTGGCAGGCCGCACAAGGCTCTCGCGCCTGGATCTCCAACTCCCCGGTCTTGACCATGGAACGCAGCGTCTCACCTCAGGCTTTCGAGGATCTGAAGAAATCTGAAGTGACGCTCCTATACGCTCCTAGAACACACATGCAGAGACACGAACAACGACGCATGGACCAGCATCGACAACCCGTCACTGGCATGCAAACACGGCTGACGCGGACAAGCTCTGAAAAAAGCGAAACCGGACGCGAAGTTTGGGTCAGGCGGCTGTGCTGGATGAGGAAGTTCATGGAGTGGAAGACGTTGACCTTCACGGCGTGGCTGGCCAGCTCATCCAGGCTGGCGCCGGGCGCCAGATCTTCACTGGCCTTCTTGGCGACTGTGGTGAGGTCCATCAGCAGACCCTCCAGCGCGGAGCTCGGGGCCTTGGTGCCCTGGGAGTTCATGAAGGTGCTGGCCGCGCCGGCGATGGCGCCGCAGCTGGTGTGGCCCAATACCAGGATCAACCGCGATTTCAGCTTGGACACGGCGAACTCCAGGCTGCCCACCATGCTCCCCTCTGCGTGGGTGCAGGTGTTTCCGGCGTTGCGCAGCACGAAGACGTCGCCGGGGACGGCGTCGAACACCATGTCCACCGGCACACGGCTGTCCGCGCAGCCCAGCACGGCGCTGTGGGGCGCCTGGCCATGGCTCACCAGCGCCTGCCGCTGGGTGCCGGTGGCCGGCTTCCTCGCACCCGCGCCCACCGCGAAGCGCTCGTTGCCGTCCTTCAGCAGCTTCAGCGCCTGCCACATCACTCTTCCCAATTCAAGCTGCCCAACGTCAACCCCATTCAACCCCGCTTGCCGTCCTCCCAACATCCCCGCTTGCCGAGCTCCCAGCGTCCCCGCTTGCCGACACCCCTGCCTCCAGGCCAGGCACGATGTCGTCCGCGGTGGTGCGCACACCGTGCTTGGTCGGCACGCCCACGCTGCCCGCAGTGGACATGGAGGGCGGCATGCCCACCTTGCAGTCCAGCAGCTCTGCTTGGCGCGGGGAGCGGCCCATGAACTCCACTTTTCCAGTCTCTAGCTGGTACGCGGCGCCATGAATCTCCACCTGCCCGGACTTCACGCTCTCTCGGATGGACTCTGAAAACTTCAGGAGGAAGTCGATGGTGTGGAACACGTTCACTTTCACCGCGTGCGCGGCCACCGCATCCTGCCCCGCATTGGGGCCCATGTCAGCCGCCGCCTGCTCTGCGACGCTGCCCAAGTCCTGCAGCAAGCCCTGCAGCGCCGAAGAGGTCGCTGCCGGCGGCGCCTTCTTCCCATCGAAGAACGCTTTCGTGGCGCCGTTAATGGCTCCGCACTTCGTATGGCCGAGCACCACAATGAGTCGGCTGCCCAGGGCGCCCGTACAGAATTCAAGGCTGCCTACCATACTGCCCTCCGCGTGAGTGCAAGTGT
>CAUJNA010003329.1:305000-310000 GCA_963377175.1 Effrenium voratum
CGAGAAACGTTGCTTTGCGCGTCATGGACAAAGTGGCTATTGGAAGTTTGACGGGGGACCCTTTGGTCGACATCATTGAAGTGGTAATTCATGTCCACCAGCCACTTTTGAGGTGGTCCTCCACTAAAAAAAAAAAACATTGCCATAGTATGAGCAACTCAGCGCACAAAACAAAGACGGCCAACGCAGCCGCTGCTGTCTTAGATCAACACTAAGTACTCTCTCACCTGGCGGTCGGACGTGTCAGCATGCCGCTTCAGTGCCAACGGGTAAGAGGCCAGTGTTGGAACTCCACTCCATTATACTGGATCCCTGCGCTTTTCAATGTCTGCGTGCGCAGCTGTCTAGGGGTTTTTGACCGTGCGCTGCAGCAACCTTCAAGAATTCGGCGCTGCAAGCACGGCCACGTGCCACCAAGCGGCACAGTTCGGCTTGACATCTAAAACTAGAATCCCAAAAGGATATACAAGATTATACAAGCACATCCTGAAAAGGGTATAAAAGCGGCGCAGACTGGCAAGGGCCCTTGCTAGCCTCTGCTGGCGTCGCGCCGCGAATTCGGAGAAATGCAGGGAACCAAGACATCCCTTTGGGGTGCCCGTTTCCGGACGGTGAGCTATCGAGCTATCAGTTCTTGATGGACGGAGGCAGGGAGGCACCAGACCGCAGGAGCTTGGTGTGGTTCGGGCTTCGGCCCAAGAACTCCACCTTGCCGCTCTCCAAGTCATAGACGCCGCCCTGGATGTCCACTTCGCCCGAGCTGACCTGGAAAGGGAGGCCCCCAACGAAATGGACTGGTTTAGGATTTAGGGGTTCATCCAGTATTCAGTGCGCTCGGTTTACCTGGAAAGCGCGTGATCAACTGTGCAAATGGATGCAGATTCTTGAAGATCCGGACCCTAAGCTTCGGAACATAGCCAGGTGTGCGTGACTTAGTCACTGAACAAGAAGCCAGAAGAGGTCAACGCATTGGCCTGGGGCTGGGGACACCCAGCCGGAAAACACAGCTGGTCACCACAGGCCTTCTCGCGCACGACACCGCTGTACTGAAGAAGGAAGTCGATGGTGTGGAACACGTTCCTCAGAAGTTCACAGCTCAAGCACATCACCTGCCGCTGAACTTGTTGATCCTTGTTGCATGTTCTCTTCAAAAACCAATCCTTCTTTGCCGCGCCTCCCATTTCGATGCAACCCGAACTGCGCTTCAACCTTCAAAGAAACGAAGGACGAAGTGAGTAAACTGAAAGGTCTGCCCGTCTCCCTCTTTCCGTGCGTCAGCTTCACGGAGAGATCGGCGATCTGCTCCTCTGACGCACCGCTGCCGAGCTGGGCTTCTGCCTTGCCCGCCACCACGCTGAGGCCGTTCAGCAGGGCGTCCAGGGCCTTGCTGACCTCAAAACTAAAAGCTCATATATATGGCAGGCTCAGTCTGTGTCAAGAAGCAAACAGCACTTCACTGCAACGTTTTTCAGAGAAGATCCGAATTTGCTCGCCTGCAAGCATGAAGCACCTAGCACCGCATCCTGCCTGCGGAGTCTTGCCCTCCTTGGACGCGAGGTACGCCTAAAATGCGCTCGGTTCGAGGCATGCCAGCCCGACCGTGCAGACTCGTCCGGCCTTGGTGGCGCCCTTGATGGCTCCGCAGCTGGTGTGGCCCAAGACCAGGATCAGCTTGCTGCCCAGGGCAGCTGTGCAGAACTCGAGGCTGCCCAAGATGCTGCCCTCGGTGATGCGAAACGCGAAATCTGTCATTTAAAAACGAAATCTGTCGCTGAATCAGATACCCTCAGCTCCGTAGACCGGCTCCCTTGCAACCACCAGCTGAGGAATCCCAAAGCAATGGCCTTCATTTCGGGCTTCCGCTCGATTTATTTTCCTGCCTCCGCGTGGGTGCAGGTGTTCCCGGCGTTTCGCAGCACGAAGATGTCGCCGGGCATGGCGTCGAAGACCGTCTCCTGGCCCAAGGAGAGTCTGAGGGGGGAACTCTTTCAGAAAGCTTGTGGTATGTCCAGTCCAGCTGGTTACATGGACGCAACTGTTTATTGGGGACCCTGGGGGATTTACGTCCGCCACTCGACGTGTCATCTCGTGTCAACATTCCGATGCTGTGAAACTGCTCCGCCCCTGCTGATGCTCTCTGTCCCTCTCGACCTTCGGATGTTCTCTGCCCCTCTAGGTGGTTTCCTTTTGGCTTCCCTTAAAACCCAGCCAAAAAGTGGTCCTCTACTTTGAGCCACACCCCCCATCCGTCTCGACATCCCTAGCTCCAGAGGTGCGCGGGAGTCAGCGCAGCCCACAACGGCAGTGTGAGGGGCCTGGCCCTCAACGACCAGCGCCTTCCTGCAACACGAACAGTGCGGAACTTCATTTGTGTGGCCCTTCAACTTCTACAAGAAACAACCTGAACTGTTGCACGTCCGCGCCGCGTGTTGCATGTTGTAGTCACCCGCACAAAAATTGACAAAGCCCCAACTGACCTTTGTGATGGATAAATAAGTCTAGATGGACCGCAACCAAGGATCATTGCACAAATCGCTGAGAGCCTAATGTCCATGTCGAATATCGGTGCCTATGCCAAAATCAACTCAAACAAGGACGCCTCTATGCCCATCATCCTACGACACACACACACACACACAGACACACAACATGCACAAACAAACAAACAAAAAACAAGCAAACAAACGAAGGAACAAACAGCAAGCAAGCAAGCAAGCAAGCAAGCAAGCAAAGCAAAGCAAGCAAGCAAAGCAAAGCAAAGCATAGCAAAGCAAAGCAAAGCAAAGCAAGCAAGCCAAAGCAAGCCAAAGCAAAGCAAAGCAAAGCAACGGAAAAGAAAGGAAAGCAAAACAAAGCAAAGCAGGTAAGCAAGCCGGCTCACAAACAATCAAACTCAAGAAGCACAACATCAAAAGACACAAACAACCAATCAATCGATCAACCGATCAATCAATCAATCAATCAATCAATCAATCAATCAATCAATCGATCAATCGATCGATCGATCGATCAATCAAATCAATCAAATCAATCAATCAATCAATCAATCAATCAATCAATCAATCAATCAAATCAATCAATCAATCAATCAATCAATCAATCAATCAATCAATCAATCAATCAATCAATCAATCAATCAATCAATCAATCAATCAATCAATCAATCAATCAAAAATCGAAACGCACAAACAAACAATCCACCAAACAGAACAAACAAACAAACAAACAAACAAACAAACAAACAAACAAACAAACAAACAAACCAACCATTTCGTGGTGAACGTCCTTTTTTCGTGGTTTCCCCAATGGTCACCCCATGTAAACGGACCTTTGGATCGATCAACCCCCACTTCTGCCAAACCTCGCAGACGGTCATTGTAAACGGACCTTTGGATCAACCCCCACTTGGCTGTGGCTCAAAAAACCGGTACCAACAGTGGCTTGCCCTGGCAAGTGGAAACATGGACCAAAACCCGCGGTTTGCCCCTTCGATCGTTTCATTTTGAGAACCACAGCCACAACCCCCACCTGTGACAAACCCCTACGCCATGTAGAAGACCTTTGGATCACCCCATGTAGAGGACCCATGGATCGATCAACCCCCACTTGTGCCAAACCCCTCGACACCGCCTCATGGTGGCGGTGACCTTCCCGCTGATGGCCTCGCCGTTGGTGTAGCGCCGGTTGCCCGCCTGCAGCAGCTGCAACGCCGCCTCCGGCTTCACGGGGCCGCTGCCTGGGGGCCGTCCGGCCCAGGAAACGCTCCAAGGGCCTCCGGCTTCTGACACTCGGACTCGGTCCTCCAGTTGCATAGAGAGCTCTCAGTCACACGCAAGGTCCAAGCCACGCAGCCAGAGGATGGGCCATGGGTTGTTGGTATGCGGGAAAGGGACTAGGTCCTCCAGTAGAGAGGCTAGAATAAGGGTACCCGATATTTGTTCTTTTTCGGTAGTCTATTTTAGGGGAACCCTCCCCGCAAAAAAGGTGTGAGCAAGGCCCTTTTTGGGTCTCCCCCTTCTCTGCCCGTTTTCTGATCCCCCGCTAAAAATTGGACTAACTGTGCGTGGGTGAAATTGGGAAACTACCACTAAACACAAGGCTAAAAAGCTAAGGGACCGGATGCCTGGGAGCTAGCAGGGCCCTTTTGGGTATCCAAGTTCTGAAGGCCAAAAGAGCCCATAGTCTTGACTCCAATCAAACGCTCCATGCCCTGAACAAAAGGTCGATCACCGGTATTCCAAAGGAAGGGGCAAATCGGCGCCTTCCAAACAAAAATGTGTACTCAAAATGATACCCAGGTATGTGGAAGCATGGATCAAAGCCTGCGGTCCGCTGGCGGTTTAAGTTTGACCCATGCCCATCATGATTAGAGTTAGGCCTACGTAGTTATAGAATGTATATTTCGTTGGTTGCTCCGCTTTGAGTCACTGGTAAAATACAAAATGTATCCTAAGTCTACCCCAGACATCAGTAATCCTCTATCCCAGCTGCCTGGCGTGCGGATGGGCAGGGAGGCCATGGAGGGCGGCAATGCGCTGGAGGAGGACAGCAGCTCCGCCTGCACCGGGGACCGCCCCAGGAACTCCACGCGGCCCGTGGCCAGGTGGTAGATGCCGCCCTGGACGAGATGCGAAGAGATGCGAAGAGGGGAGCAGACCATGAAAAATCTCAGCAAGGGCCTGGTTTGGGCCATTTTCCTTCAAAAGGGACCCCCTGGTTCCAGGTTTGAGGACTGCATCTTGTGGCCGAACCTCACGTTGCAGCGTGATTTTTGGTTGCTTTGGCCACTGGCAGGCCGCACAAGGCTCTCGCGCCTGGATCTCCAACTCCCCGGTCTTGACCATGGAACGCAGCGTCTCACCTCAGACTTTCGAGGATCTGAAGAAATCTGAAGTGACGCTCCTATACGCTCCTAGAACACACATGCAGAGACACGAACAACGAGGCATGGACCAGCATCGACAACCCGTCACTTAACTTACTGGCATGCAAACACGGCT